>JASDQU010239825.1:0-14710 GCA_032191745.1 Picea mariana
GTATGTACCAATCATGTATCAACTACTCATCAACTATGACTCATCAAGATGTACCAACATCATCAACTATACACTTCATGTATGTGCCAACTCATCAACTACTTGTCTCAACCATGTACCTGACATGTACCTCAACCAAATTCCCTCATCAATTTAATCATCCAAATATTATTTGTAACTCTGTAATAGATCTGTTGTATATGATCACATACCTACAAACCTTCCTTGACTTTAACAACAAGAGACTAGCATTTTCATCAAACTTTTCTTTAGTCTCACATGACTAGTTTTGGATTAATCAACAACCCTAACTTGAAATAATCATAACTATGTACCTGTAATAAATAAATATTTGAAACCAATACAAAATGTTCTTCAGTATGTTTTATACAATTCCTCCATGTGTCACTACTTGAAACCTCTCAAAAAAGGAGTTATAGCAAAAATGACATACCTTGCTGAATTCTAGCATATTCTAGAGAGAGATCTTTTAGAGTGTGCCCCACACAGAATATTTGTTGAATCGATCTTAAAATGTTACATAGAATAATACAGAATGTATTCTAACCAAAACATTTGGTCTTACTGAATTTAGATCTTTTATGAAGAAGTTATGACGTTTTTACCCGAAACGTATGTTTTAGACTAGTTTTAGGACTAGCCACAAACCCTATTTTCCACGGAGTGTAACTCCCAAAATACAACGACCCACAAGATGAATTTTTTACCACAAATACTTGGATATGTTTCCTCAATTTCATAGAAATTTCACAATCTGAATCATTCTATAAAAAAAATTATTTCAAAAATTGTGAGATGACCTGTAAATAACATACCTTAGAAAACATCATCAAAAGAATTTATCCTCCCTTGAATTTCGACCTTCTTTTCTTCACCTTCCTTCTGAAATTCGGCTTAGATATCCTTTGGTTACCTCAGACACCTATAGATATTCAATATTCTCAAGTGTGTTCTTAAATTAGAGAGCCTTGCCTCTTATTTATACTTGGGTCCAGTACCCAAACCTGGGTTCTCCAACTTTTCATGGCCATAACTCTCTAACCATGAGGAGTTATGTGACGTTCCACATACCACCGGAAATGGAATGACTTGTACTGTCCATATAGAATAGTCTTACCTTCAAATATATTAAAAATCATATCATTATACATGAAACAACCTTGGTTCCATTACCCAAACCTTTGTGCTACTGTACTTTCTCCAAGGGTTGACATCAATCACTAAGGGTTGGCATCAATCTACAATATCACTCTCAAATTGTTGAAATCAATGACAACCAACAATCCATACCAATTATCTATCAACCTAAGCCAATTGTTTGACAATAACGACTCATTCATTAAGCATAACAATAGCAACTGAAGACAATAAATAGATGCATGTGTTCATCACATAACACAGATGTTACCGTGGTTCACCCCCTCTTGGGCTATGTCCACAAATATCTGGCTCTTGGCTCTTTTATTATAAGGTTTCAGCATCTGCAACACCACACGCTTTACAATCCTTCACAGTTGGGTAAGATCTATATGAGGCGGACTAGGTCGCATCAGGCTCCTCAGCTTGCGATATAAACCTCAAGATCTACCTTTCTTCGTCTTCTCTAACTCAAAATCATATACAAAATGGATCATACAACAAAATATTACATATCGCATCAACTCATGCATAACTAAAAACAACAACAATAATCAGAACCTCCAACCTCACTATGATACCTAAGTATCAATATTTATACGTTTCTGGCTCTTTAGCCATTACAATACATTACCAAAACCCTAACCCTACCTTCATTAGGTATTCTCTGCATGCGCACGTGTTGTTCTTCCTTCCAGCTGTCACTTTCCTCGTGCATTATTTCTTTCCCAAAAACGCCTTGATTTTCCACTTTGGCCTGCCTCCAACAGGCCCCCAACACTAACATGTGGCTCATCCCGAGCCACCTAACCTTTTTGTGCTTCCTCGATCTCCTTGGTGATCGCCTGGAACTTTTCCTTGAGGTCTGTTGCCTGTGTCTGCGCCTGTACAGTCTTCTCCTTGAGTGTGTCCACTATCTGGACTGTAATTTCATCATTGATCAATTCCATGCACTCTACTTGGGTCTAAGCTATATGTGTCTTGGCTACCTCTGCCTATGCCAAGACTTCCGCTACCATCTCTTGCAACGGTTCCATTTGAGCCTGACGCTCTTGTTTCTGTGTTTGCGCAGTGGTGAGCTCTGCCTATAATTTATTCATGTCCTGCGCCCCTTTGACACGTTATATGATTGTAATTGTCTTCTGCCTCTACTTGAGGTCTTGGATCGCTGCGTTGATCCTTTCTTCTCCCTTGTCCCACTTTTGGACCTGCTGATCCTCCTCTAACTTAGTCCAAAGTTGTGTTTCTTTATCAAACAAGTCAGTTTCTATGTTGACCTGTTTCTCTATCTCCTATAGTTGCGTTGTTACTTCTTGCTTCCTTTGCTCCTTCACTACTGGTGGAGTGGTTTGTGTGAGTTTCTCTTGAAGATTCTTTATCTCCTTATGATATTGATCGATTGCCTACACAATCTGATCAATCTTTTCAGCTGCTATGATTTCCTCCCTCTGCGCGGCCTCTGGAATCTTCTCATAAGTTTCTGCCACTTTCTTCTCCAATCCTTTTATGCACTCCCTTTCCTCCTAGGTCTCTAACTTAGCCTGCTCATAGACTATTTCCAGTGTGTCACGTTTTTCTATTGCCTTATGCAATTCGACTAAGTCTTTCTATGTGCGAGACTGTACCTCATGGTTGACGCTAACATGCAACTTTTGTAGTGCCCTAGATGGTATCAGCGTCAACAGCAGTTGGATTTGGATTAAATCCTTTAAGGGTGTCTTCCCCACAATCTCATCCATGCACAGCATACTGGGTGTGATGTGGAATGTTACGTTCAGCTACAGTATGATAGAACAGATCTTGTTCTTCTTCTTCCATTATTTCCTCTGTTTGTGGTGTTGATGACTCTGTTCCCCTGTTGCTGCATGTTGCCTGCATTTCCCTGATTTGCCTGAGGAACTATCGCATGTCTGCCAGGTCCTCTTGAATCTTATCTTTATGGTGTGCAGCATGGTCAAAATCCTCGGCTAGACAATCCTGAACCATTTGGGCTATCATTTCCCCATCATCATCCATGATCGTATACTCGGGAGGTGTTCTTTGGGCCTTCACTTTCTTGTGCATTCCTCCTATCTGCGTAGCTGGCCTTTTGTTTCCCCCGGTTCCTATGAGTTGGGACTTGATGTGGTCCCTTGCACGGCCTCTGCTTGTTTCGGTTGTTCTTTGGCTTGCTATGTATTCTCCTTCTTCCCCTTCTGGGTTCTTGTCTTCATTGTCCCTTCGTCTGTCTGGTTTGTCCTTGTCTGGCCCGTCCTCCATTTCTTGAGAACTTTGATTTCTTGAGGTTGTGTTTCTCCCTTCCCTGCCTCTTCTTCTGCTATTCTCTCCGGCAACTCCTAGGTGAGGGCTGGAATCCTCCATTCATCTTCCCAGTCTTTGATCACCAGGTCGATGTCACCCTCTGTGATATAGTAGCGCATATGTAGCCATTGTTTATTGGGATCCTTCTGCGCCTATATCCACATTGTATGTCATGTGGCCTTGAAGTTGGCGATGTCCCTATACCATGCGACAACCTCTGGTATTATTCTCCACATTTCATTGATGCCTTTCTATAGGTATCGTAGGTATCCCTAAAAGATGGACCCGTTCATCCTTTTGTGCTTATAATCTGGCGTAGCTCTCAACAATAAGTATCTTTCTCCTTGATTCGGCTTGGGTCTGGTACAAAACATTACATACCTTGGTTCCTTCCAACCCATAAAGGCTATTAGCATGATCAACCATGAATAATGAAACTTTGTTCCTAGATCCTACGCATCCTTCTAGTCATCTAGAAACAAGTTCAAGAGATACAGTGCCCAACTTACTGTGGTGCCCTCTGCGCACTGAGCTGCAACTACGACAACTCCATCCAGAACTTCCTCCCTGCAACATTTTTGTAGAAACTTACAGGCTAATATTTTCATGCCCAATTATGTTGCGGCATCATTGATTCTCTTGATAATGATCCCTCGTGTCCCCCTGTCAGTACCATACTTCTTCTTTATCTCTTCTTCTAGTGCTTTCTCCCTGGTTTTGTCATCCAGAAAGTGCGCTAGATCCATGCCTCAGGATGGCAATCCTGTTATGTTGGCAATAAGATCTACGTCTATCAAGACGAGCTTGTCCAACCATATGTCCCCGCCATGCATACTGCTAACAACTTTTTGACACACGCGGTTGTGTACCGACCTCTGCCAAAATGTGGTAGGTCCACCAGACCTAAAATCCTTGTTTTCTACAGCCCTGTTGCCCATTGGAGTGGTTGATCAATTGGTTCCCCAACCTGATTCATGCTCACGGTCTCTATGTATACCCTCTTTGCAAGTCCCGAAAACTTGTATGTTTCTATGACATCGTGGTCTGAGTATTTGAGCTTCCCTATATGACCCAACGGGTATGGTTCTACCTGTACCCCATCTAGTATACGTGGTAGAATGATTGTTGTGAGAGGTTTCTTGCGAGGTGACCTGGGTACCTGCAGCTTGTCTTTCTTCAGTGGTGGTGGTTGGCTCGAAGTTCCAGCGACTTCAGGTTGTGTTTCAGAATACCATTTTGGCCGAACTATGACATCTTCGACTGTTCCTTCCAGTGGGTGGTCTGATATGGTCATTTGAGACTCATCTGGCTCGATTGCTAATTCCTTATTCATCGTCATTCCATTGAATTTCGGAGCTTCTTCGGTGTTCTCTTGTTGCACCTCCTTCAGGGTTTCTGCTTCCTGGTTTTGTGGCTCCTATACCTCTGTCGTTATATCAATATTTGTGCCCTCTGGTGCTAGCTATTGGGTTTCTTCCACTATAGGTGTAGGATTCACCGATGATGTGTCTGGAGATGGGATTTCGTTGACATTGACGATCTTCGGCGATTGTTGTTCACTTTCTTCCAAATGTACTCGTGACCTGGTTTTAACTCTGGTTGGTCTGGCATTCTGGCTTGCTTCTGCTGGCCTTGGTGGTGCCATGGCAGTGAATTTTGAACGTTTGTTGGGTTTGATTGGTCTCTCTGACCTTTGTGAACTCGACTCTGTGCTTTTTAGCCTCTATCTCTCTATGTCTGCTCTCTTTTTCGTAAATTGACTCTGTGCTCCCGCGTCTGTGTGTTGTATGGGAAACACATAAAACATGTTGAGGACGCTTCCTTAATTATGGGTTCAATGCACCTCTGGTGGTTTCATACTTTCCATTACTCTTCCTTTCCATCTCCATTTGGTGCAATTAATGTGGTGTCCCATCGATCCTTTCCGTCCTTTAATTCTGCCTAACATTGACTTGTCGTACTATTTTTTTTTACTTTCCTTTTCCCGCTTGTTTCCCTTTGGACATGTCCATTTTCCTTCTCCTCGTTGAGTTTGTGTTCCTAAGTGTGTGTTCCCTTTCTATATTTTGGCGCACTGTGCCTCTATTGGTACTGTTTACAATTTTATTTTATTTTTTGTTTTTTTTTACTGTGCGGTGGGTGCTTGACTATCCTTGTACAGCTTCAATCGGCTCCGATTGATCATCCCTCTGAGTTCTGCGCCTGATAAGTCTTTAAAGTGTACAGTTCCTCCATCTGTGATAGATTTTACTTCGTATGGTCCTAGCCAGTGCATTCTTATCTTTCCTGGGTGTTGAAGCGATTTGTTGTCATACATTAGTACTATATCTCCTTCCTTGAAGTTTTCTTCTTGATGTGTCTATCATGCCAAGCTTTGTCTCTTACTTTATGAACCTATTGGTGGAACCCTGCTAAGATTTGGTCTTCTTCCATAGTCATTAACTGATTCAGTTGCTCTTGTATTGCACCTCGATTTGTCATGTGTGTAATGGTTGCTACGTGAAAGCTTGGTACTAAAAATTATAATGGCACCATTGCTTCTTGGCCATAGACCAGTTTAAATGGTGTGTGCCCTGTCAAATTTTTTCACGTAGTCCTGTAGGCTCATAGTACTGCTGGTACTTTGAGGTCCCATTCGTACCTGTTAACGTTACAAATCTTTGTCAACGCATTCTCTAGAATTTTTTTAAATGCTTCCACTGTGCCATTTTCTTGTGGGTGATATTGTGTACTCTTCTGATGATGGACTTCAAACTCTTCAGTTATAGCGTCGATAGTGATGTTTATGAAGTGCGTGCCTTGGTTTCTCATCAAAATTCTTGGGCACCCAAATCACGTGATTACTTGTTCAAATAAAAAGTGCATTGTTGTTTCTGCGCTGCAATCCTTTACTGGTGCGGCTTCCGCCCATCTTGTTAAATACTTCGTCGCGATGATAATGTACCTAGCTCTTGTTATTTTTTATGGTGGGTTGATTGATCCTACAACATCTACTGCGCACTTGTCAAATGCCTGCAATGTTACTTGTGGTTGTAATGGCATCTCGTCCCTTCTGTCGGGTTTGCCTACTTTTTGACAGACATCGCATCTTTGACAGTACTCCTTCGAGTGTCTGTGAATCGTCGGCCACCATAGTCCTATGCACAATGCCTTCTGTGTGGTAGCTTTAATTGGATAATGACCTCTTGATATTACTTCGTGGGATTATGCTAAAACTTGTGGTATTTCGTGTTCTAGCACATATCTTCTCAAGATGCTATCTGCGTCCAGTTTGTATAGGTGTCCTGCAATTAGTTGATAGTCGGCAGTGCAAACTACCATGTTTTTCTTCTGCATGGTGCTATATTATTGTGGCACAGTAACTATTCTCTAGTACTGAATGATATCTACGAAGTGTTCATCAACGATCTGGATTGAAAATAACTGTGCATCTAGAAAGTTGTCTTCTAGATTTGTATGTTCTTCTCCATTTGTGACTCTTGATAGGTGGTCAGGTCCTGCATTCAATTTTCCTGGCTTAACTATTACTTCAAAGTCAAATTCTTGAAGTAGTAATAATCAGCGACAAATTCTCCCCCCCAACATTGGCTTGTTGACTAGGTATTTCATGGCTGAGTGATATGTGAAGATCTTAAAGTGTTTCCCAATAAGTAATGTCTGAATTTTTGTAGTGCGTAGAACATAGCTAGGCCTTCTCTCTTTGTAGTGTTATAGTTCTGCTCTGATTCTGATAGTTTTATGCTTGCAAATGCTATGGGTTGATCCAAATCCCCCGCTCCTGGCTACACCAAGATAGCTCTAAGATCTATGGCTGATGCATCTACATGGACATGAAATGTCTTCTCCCAGTCTAGAAATACTAATATTGATGCGGTGACCATATTTTCCTTCAAGGTATCCAGACTGTGTTATCACTCGTCGTTCCACTAAAACTTTGTATCCTTTCTTAACAAATTTTTCATTGGTGCAGTAATCTACGCATGTCCTTTGATAAATTTCCTATAGTATCATGTGTGTCCCAACGTCGCTCTTAGCTGACAGACTGTTTTAGGTGGTGGTAAGTTAACAATTACTGTAATCTTTGTAGGATCTAATAATAAGCCTTGTTTGCATACTATACGGCCCAATAGTATCCCAAATGGTGTTCCGAATATGCATTTATTTATGTTCAGTGATATCTGGCATTGCCTACATCTCTCTAACATCAGGCATAAGAATTCTACATGGTCCTTCAACAAACTGTAGACTTTCCAATCATCCAGGTATATCTCGAGAAATTGATGGATAAATTCTTTAAACGTGGAGATGACTACTCTGGAGAATATTGCTGGTGCATTCTTTAGTCCAAACGACATGACTGTGTATTGGTAGGATCCCCATTCTGTTGCAAACATGGTCTTGTATCTGTCTTCCTGTGCTATCTTGATCTGATGGTAGCCTGAGAATCCATCAGTGAATGAGTAAGCTTTGTGTCCACCTACGTTCTCTAACACTTCATTCGTGAAAGGTGTAGAGAATGGGTCATGTAGGCATGCATCGTTCAACTTCCTTAAGTCGACGCATATCCTGATCCCTCCTTGTTTCTTGTCCTAAACTACCATCGGGCTTATCCATTCTGATCTTCGACCGGTTCTATGATTCCAGCTTCGAGCATCCTGTGGATCTCAGCTTTGACTTTCTGCTTATATATTGGGTTCAATCTATATGGTTGATGTCTCATCGATCTCGCTTCCGATCTTAGTGGTATCTTCATTTCTCCTAGCTCTCTGGCTATACCCTTCATATCTATAAATGTTGTGGGAAACAGGTCATTGTATTCACACATTAACTCTGTTATGCTTTCTATTGTTTGCTCATCCCAATAATCTCCAATGTTGGCCATTTTGGGATGCTCGACTGTCCCAATATTGACTTTCTTTACCTTGATTGGCGTGGTAATGGTTTCTGATTCTATAGGTGGACCTTCCACTTCTCTTTCTCCTTCTACTTCTTCAATCTGAATGTTGCACAGATCATCTTCGTCTGGTGCTTCTTCTTACACATGGTAACATGACAACAATTCCTTAACTATCTGTTTGTTCCACTATTGTTCTTCTGTGATAAGTTCTACCTCTGGTTCTTTGATAAAGATCACTCCTCTTATCTGTTTAAGAGCAGCATCTATGTTGGGGTTTTCATGTTCAAATGGAAAAGTGATTGTAAAATTTTATTGCAATGTCGTCCAGGTCGTAGTTCCCTTGTGCAATTCCTAGTCTGTATACCAGTTCGTTGGTATGCCCTCCAGGGTGTGTATAAAATGATGAGGCCATTCTTCTGGGGGTGTCATTTTCCACAGTGTTCTGCACTCCCCCAAGTGTTTCGTTGGTACCCCTTGTCCATCGTACTTCTGTTCCTTATTGTTTTTTTGTTCTGCATCGAACCTTATGCGTAGTAACCGCTTACATTGGTACCAGTCTGTGATTGTCTCTTTGTGTGTGCCCCACCATCTTGTAGGTGTGACATTCAGTGATATATCAAGTGCTAACAATAGACTTTGGTTCTCTAAAACTGCATCTTCATACTGGGCCAGGAATGTTTCCAGCTCGTTTCCATGGAAACTGGGTGGTTCCCTTATTTCCGTGCCTACCCATCTTATTGTGCGGTCTATTCTTGCACATCTTCTCATGGACACTTCATGTAGCCTTTGTTGCCAGTTCTCTAAACCAGTCTCTGAGTCTGTTGCACATGAAGTAATGCTCCTCCAACTAAGTATTTTTTCTGCAGTTGGGTTGACATAATCCTCATCGCGCACAGTTGTTCTGTACAACTAGTTGATTTCCTCTAAGTCTAGACAAGTGGGTTCTACGAACCTTTCCCCTTCTGATGAATCTAATGGCGCGATGACCCTATATTCTCCTGACTCAAATATCATCTTTCTGGTCTTCAAGTTGATTATGGCCTGGTTTTCAAATGCCCAATCTAGACCAAGCAACGCTGGGTAAGGTGTTGTGTCATACACTATTTCAATGACTTCAAAATCTACTTTAGTGCACACTCCATCTAAGTCTATTGTTACTCCTTTTAGTCTACCGATTGGTAGGACTCTGTGTTGGTTTTCTAATTTCAATTGAACAGGTGAATATCCTAATGTGGGCTCTCCCATACATTGCCATGTCTTCTTTGGTAATACATTTACCTCGGATCCCAAATCTAGTATGATGTATCCCATGTTGAAATCTCCAATGTTGGCATTCAGTCTGAACTCCCTACTTGTTCTTCTCCTAGTATGTAGGTGATTGACTATTTTTGGTTCTAGTTTTTCTTCCATCTCGATGCTACATTTTTATAGTATGTTTTGCAATATTTTCACAGATGATGGATCACTTAATACCTTTACACATGATTGCAAAGAGCCTTTGATTGTACTTACTTGTCCCATGGGTTTCATTTCGTTGGTATGATCCAATAACGAAGACATTTCGTACTCTGGTGCATCCTTGTTTTGCGGCACAGTTGAAGTCGACGCCATGTCTTCCTTCTGAAATTCTTGTTTGGCTTCTTTAAATATTGCCTTCTCATTCTGTGCGTCGAACTGTTTCCTTGGTTCAGTATTCTTCTTTACCCACAGATTTTGTATTGGTTCTTGTTGAGATGTGTCGTTTTCTATTTTCACTCCTCCACGGGTAACTATGTTGATATTCCATCCCTCATCCCTTGCCTCAACTGAAATCCATTGAACATTCTGTTTGTTTTGGTTCCTCTTTTCCTGGATCTTTACCAGTAGCATTGGACATTCTTTGGTGTCGTGATCTGATACGCGACAGTACATACAAGTCACTGGTGGAAGTAGGCATTCCCTTGCATAATGTCCTGGTTGTTGACAATTGTGACATACCACTGGTCCTCTACCTCGTCTGAAACCTCCTCGGGTTCATCCTCCCCCTCTGTAGCCTATTCAATATCCTCTCGGCACGTTATACTGAGGCGCCTGATTATACTGTGCGGTATTGTACTGAGGTTGTGTTGTGTTGTACTACGACTGTGCGTTATTGTATGGTTACTGCGCAGTGTTGTATGGAGCTGGAACTTGATTAAACTGTGGTGTGGCTTGCCCCATCATCATTTCTGCCTGCACTCTGTATGCATTTTATGTCCTTTCTCGCATCAAATCCATAGTTCTACAATCTTTGTCTTTGTGGCCCACTGACTTACAAAAGTTGCAATATGAACTCTTTGGAAATGTCTGGTATTTCTGCATCATCGTGCAGTGATAAGGGTCGTGACCCAATTTTTTGCAGATTTCACACCATAGTCCTCCTGTTGGTAGCAAATTTGTCATTCCTATTGCCATATACTACACGAACATTGGGCATTCGTTCTTGTGGTTCCCTTCCGTCCTTCATGTAGTACACCAAACGAATTCTCGTTTGTCCTTGTTCTTTTTCTGATTTAGCTGAAACGTTAAGTTATTCAAATCATCCTTCATTTCTTCGATAGCTGGATCCGTCTGCTGATATCGATTTTCTTCCAATTGCAAGGATTTCTGCAAAGCCTCTGCCTGTGTCTGAAACTTTTGTTGTTGCAATGGGTATTTTAAGTGTGGGAGTAGTGGGTTGCATATCGATCATGAGATATTTTAACTTTCCCTTCAGTCACTTGAATCACTGATCAATATCCCATACAGACTCTCTAGGTTTTTGTCGGATTTCTATCATTTCATTCATGTATTGATCCTCTGAGCTCGGCTTCTGGATTTATCAGTAACTTCTTAATGTCGGTCAGTGTCCTTGTCGTCCTAGGGGCACTGTTTGCGTCTAGACTCATGTATCAGTCTAATGTGCGGTCTCTTAGCGTAATCGCAAACTGTGCAAGATTGGTATCTTCATCAATGATCTATTTTGCTTCCCAGATCTTTGCACAAATGAACAAGTGTTTCTCAGGGTCTTCTGTTGCTTCCCCTCGAAATTCTAGTAACCTGATGGTGGGATTGTGTCATGCCATTCTGAACGCTAAACTACTCCCTCCGCGTGGTGTAGATACTTGACTAGTGTTGCCTGAACTGGTTCTTCCAGTTGTTGTTCCTTGTGTAGATGTACTTCCTACTGTCTGAATGCTTCTGAACTTCGGTTGTCTAAATGGTGGTGTTCTCTTTGGTGTATTAGTCGCACATGGGTTTATGGGTTCCACACTGACATTAATATGGATAGGATTGTTGGCTTCTCTTCCCATTATTAGACCTCTCGTCTTCTTCTCATATGTTGCACGCAGGATTTCCTCAATCTGCTCCATAGCCCGAAGATCCTCTACCTCTTCCTCATCACTCGCCAAGCCTTCCCTTGCGGCTACGGCTCGCTTCTTGGTATTCACCTTGTATTGGTAGGGTACTCCGCTATGTGTCTTTCCAGCTGTCGCCATGATCTGCTTGATCTGGTCATCGTTCATCATGATTGGGTCCAAGGGTTCCTCCTTCTTTCCCTTATCCTTTCCTCCTTCCATTTCTCATATTCCTGTCAGTGCTTCCTCCCTTCCCCCATGCATGCAAGGAAGTTTAGTTGTCTGACTCCATTGTCAGTATGCCTTTGTTATATAGTAGTATCTTAATAGAAGTATACAATGATCAAATGTACCTTCCTCAAGGTCCACGTAGAAACTCTTTCTCTGTTGTGTTGTACGACTTCGCTATGTCAACTGCAAACTCTGTGATAAAACCTGCCACAATATTGTCAAGCCAAAAGTCTACTATGTGGTTGAATTTGTTGTTCACATGTTGTAACTGCTCAATCTATATTGGGGTCCACTCTAACTGTCGAATCAGGTTCGTTGCGTGGTTATCCTTCAACCTTAGTATCCACTCCTGCAATAAGTGTGGAAAATCACAGAAAAAGACGTCATGCAAATAAGTAAACACATATTTCTCAAGATATCTGCGGGGTGTTACTCTAGGGTTTCTATTGTCTTTTTGTGCAAACTTTAGCTCTTTTGTTCTTAACCAGATTTCGATCTCTGCTTTTGTGGGATTCCATGGTATCAACATCCCCTTCTAATGGCTCATTGCTTCCTTCTTTTATTTACTCTTTTCTTGGTCAACTTATCTCATCTACTCAATCCTCGCATGTTCCTACCAACATCAATGAAACCATTTGTTGGTTACTTCTTCGTTACTTACTCTTCTATTCTATCTGAGTTTATTGACCCAGGGTTCATGTCTATTTGGGTTTCCAGCAAAGCCTCTAAAACTATCGGCCCTCCTGGTAAACCAGAAGGCAACACAATGCACAGAATGCACTGCACCCGAGATAGCTTTAATGGGTGGTTGTAATACTCATATGTTTATAGCCTAGGATTGAGTGTGAGATATGAGAACTAAATATTGAACCATTATTATAACTAGTAACCACAATGTATTGTTATTGACAAATAAGCATAAAATATAATGACTCATTCATTAAGCATAACATTAGAAACTGAAGACAATAAAGAGATGCATGCGTTCATCACATAACACAGATGTTACTGTGGTTCACCCACTCCTGGGTTACGTCCACAAAGATCTGGCTCTTGGCTCTTTTATTATAGGGTTTCTGCATCTACAACGTCGCACGCTTTACAATCTTTCATAGTTGGGTAAGATCTATATGAGGCAGACTAGGTTGTACCGGGCTCCTCATCCTGCGATCTAACCCTCAAGATCTACCTTCCTTCATCTTCTCTAGCTCAAAATCTTATACAAAATGGATCATACAACAACATATTACATATCGCATCAACTCGTGCATAACTAAAAACAACAACAATAATCAGAACCTCCAACCTCACTATGATACCTACGTATCAATATTTATACGTTTTTGGCTCTTTGGCCATTACAATACATTACCAAAACCCTAACCCTACCATCGTTAGGTCTTCCCTGCATGCTCGTATGTTGTTCTCCCTTCCAGCTGTCGCTTTCCTCGTGCATGCTTTCTTTCCCAAAAACGCCTTGCTTTTCTGCTTCGGCCTGCCTCCAACAACATGTTAAATATGCATCATTGTTATGTGACTTATTGGATGAGTTCATTCGGGAGGTGGGTCCACAAGATGTTTTCCAAATCATAATGGACAATGCTGCTAACTATGTTGCTACAGGTAGGATGCTTATGCAGAGGTATCCTACATTGTTTTGGACTCCTTGTGCTGCACATTGTATGTATTTGATTTTAGAGGATATGGGAAAAATTCCTTATATCAGGGACATTGTTGAAACGGCTAAGAGCATCAAAAAATTCATATATAATCATGCATATGTGCTTATCTTGATGAGAATATTCACAAATAACAGGGAGTTGGTGCGTCCTACAATCATGCACTTTGCCACTAGCTTCATATCTCTTCGATCTATCTTGGCTTGTATGCAGGACCTAAAGATGATGTTTGTTTCACATGAGTGGGATGATTTATCATTTAGCCGTAAACTGGAGGGGGAGGCCATATGTAGGCTAGTGTCATACTAGGAGAGCTTCTGGGTGGGAGTGGAGGAGGTGGTTGCCATTAGCGAACCTTTGGTAAAGGTTCTTTGGTTGGTTGATGGAGACAAGCCCGCTATGGGCTACTTGTATGAGGCCATGGATAGGGCCAAAGAAGCCATCCGTGCCTACTATGATGACAAGGGAGATGATGGATTTCAAAGACAACTACATATATGGGGAGTGATTGATCATCGATGGAACAATACACTTCATCACCCGATTCATGTTGCAGGGATTTACCTTAACCCTGCATTCTCTTACTCATGTGGTTTTAGATTTGATGTTGAGGTTATGGAAGGATTCCTCACACTTGTTGGGAGGATGGTGCTAAGTCATGAAGAACGTGCAGATATTTCCAAAGAAATGGTAATATATAGAATGTATGGTGGGAATTTTGGCTTTCATATGGCTATAGTTGATAGGAAGACCAAAATGCCAGGTAAACTTCATTAAATTTCAAATTTCAATGTCTTTTCTTTCAACTTTGTAACTTTCAACTTTTAACTTTCAAATTTCAATGTCTTTTCTTATGTTTCTGTGATTTGTTGTAGATGCTTGGTGGACAAGATATGGTGGTAGAGTACCCCATCTACAAAAACTTGTCATTCGGGTGCTTAACCAAACATGTAGCTCTTCAAGATGCGAGCGCAACTGGAGTGCATTTGAGAAAATACACACCAAGAAGCGCAACAGGTTACAAATTTTCAAATTAAATTTTTAATTCATTATAAATTATACTTATATTATTATTATTAATTTATAAT
>JASDQU010239827.1:4096-15375 GCA_032191745.1 Picea mariana
TGAGGGCTTTCACCATAAGGGGACCACTTTGGAGTTCATCCATATTTACTTCTTATCAACCATGACAAAAAAATAATGAGTCATATTTACATCAAACACTATTGGGTCCATTACCCAAAACTTTGTGCTATGGGTCTTTCTTCAAGAGTTGACATCAATGACAACCAACCTTAATCAACATGATCCACAAAATATCCCAACAATGTATGTTTTTTTAAATTATCACAAGCCAAATAATTAACAATCTTAAATATGAATATGAGATTCATTGAATAAAATTTATTTACCTTACATATGGCCTTTAAGATGAGCTTATGTAGGGTCTAGAGAAGAACCATGTTGACTAGCTTTGATATCGATCTCTCCTTGCATAATCCAAAATGTCAATTACAAGCAACTAGGTGGCCATTTAAATGACCCCTACAACCTTATGATGGGCACAAAAGGTTATGGCCTTAGGCCCCTACGAACTCCAATAAACCCAAAAATAGTAAATGTTGTAGTGAAGACGGTAACTTCAAATATAATTATAAATATTTTCACAATCTAAAATCACATCAAAACTCCCCACTCGTCGATCAATTCTTAATTATACTAAATATAAAAATGATTTCTTTCCACTCATCAATATCAAAGCATAATAAACATAATGTTGACCAATCAAGTCTTAATTATACTAAATATAAAAATGATTGTTCCCACTCATCAATATCAAAGGATAATAAACATAATGTTGTCAAACACATGCTTAGTAATTGGATTTTTAATTATGAAATATCAAAGCATAATAAATTTGAATATACTAAATATAAAAATGATTTCTTTCCACTTATCAATATCAAAGCATAATAAACATAATGTTGACAAACATATACTTAGAACATTGGGGGTTCAATAACAAGAGCATCATATAGACCCATTTAAGGGCATCACATACCACTTACAAGGAATTGAACCTGGGTGGGTAGGATATCAACCATTCCTCCCAACCACCCAAGCTACATCCAATGGACAAACAAATTTGAAGGACATGGGGGTGGGCTTTGGTCCACTTATGTGTGCACATGTCACAAGATCATTTAATATAATCTCTTTTGGTGCAACCACATGTTTGACCACTACCTCAAGGTGTTCCCATGGCTCCAGAAAAGCCCTGACGAAAATTGAACCTTGCCCACTAGTGAAAAACTCCTCGCTCCTCACCAATGGATCCAACCCCTTTAGGCAATAATGACTAAATTATTAATAATGTTTGATTTTGAATTAAATAATATGAAATGTTCAATAAATAGTGTACTAATAAAATGGAGATTCTAGGTGGAGGGTCATTTCAATAATATGGAATGTTTAATATATGGTGTTTTAATAAAATGAAGAATTTAAGAGGCGGCAAAGGGTCATTTCAATAATATGAAATGTTTAATAGATGTTGTACTAATAAAATCTAAGTGGAGGGCAAAGGGTCATTAAAAATCAAAAAAAAATTGTATTTGATATGAAAGCATAATAAGATGTGAAAGAAAATAACAAATCTTCGTTAAATATAGTATCATTATCTTATTTTTAGAGACATTAATCATATTGTAATGAAATAGAGAATTTAGAATTAATTTAAAGATAATTATATCTTTAAATTATATAAAAAAATTCTACAATAAACATTTTATAATTTTATTTTGTTGGATCTTTTAAAATAATAAAAAGGGAAATTAACATTTTTTTTTGTTTAAAATCTATCAAGAATCATTTTGGATTAATGAAATTGTAAATATCAATCGTTATCATAAAATCTAGGTGCAATAAGGATATTAAAAGGTCTTGAATTTTTTTTAACATTAAAAACAATAATTTCAACAATTTAAAATTACAATTTCAGTCAAAAAAAAAAACTTATTGTCAAATTCAATTAATAACAAGTTGAAAAAAAACAAAATTATAAAACTTTTAATCTTTTTTAAAAAAAATCTTAAATATTATATAAAACTTTAAAACATTTATATAATATCTTATGATCTAAACAGAACTACTAATTTATCAATAAGCTCGTATAAAGTTATGATTTTACCATCATTATTATGGAAAATGTAACATTAATTTTCAAAACATGCATTCCTCATATATATGAAAAAACAACATTTAAATGTTTAATCCTAATTATAATAAAATTAAAAGTAAAAAAAGCTTAAATGTAATGAAATTAGAAAAAAAAAATCCAAAATAAATGCTCAAAACAACATTTAAATGTTTAATCCTAAATATAATGAAGTGAAATTAAAAACAATAAGATCCAAGGTAAATTGTCGAAACAACATTTAAATGTTTAATCCTAAATGTCAGGCAAGAAGATCCAAGGTAGATGGTCTTCCACCATCCTCACCTTGATTGTAACATGATGACCAATTGGTAAAGAAATATACCTCATGTCCTTAAGATTTCATCACTTAATAGCCTTGTGATTTTAGTAGGATTCCTAAAATCAACATATATTCTCAAGTTAATAGGCCTTTTCTTCCTTCACTATCAAGTTAATAGGTCTTTTCTTTTTTCACTAAACTATAAAAGCACTCACCTACTCTTGCTTGTTCAGTGGATAAAAGAGCTCAATTTTAACCCATCACATAAATTAGCGTGACAATGGGATAGTGTGACAGTGTGGCATGTTTGGTATCCAACGTGTTACATGATGCCAATGATAAGAACATTGTAGTGTATTATAAGATAAGTTTTTAAAGTGATTTAATATATAGGGATGGTAGGTGTGGGGATATTTCATATCCAACGTGTTACATGATGCTAGAACATTGTAATAAGTTTTTTTAAAACATTGTAATAAGTTTTTTTAAGTGATTTAATATATATAGGGGTGGTAGGTTTGGGGTTGTTTACATTATAATAAAAACTTAGGTATGGGATTGGAAAGGTATTTAATAATTAGGTTGAAATTTTAACATGATTTAATGGTTTGATGTTATTATGTATAAGATAGGTAATAAAACTTGTGATTATTGGATATTTTATGGTGATAATTCGATAAATGAAAAAGCTTTCAATAATAAGATCTTTTAAATTGTTTAGATTGATAGAAAAAATTCAAATCATAATGGACCATTTCGATCAAATAACTTTTTACCATATCCTTTGTCATCTAAACTCTGAAATGGATGACACTGCAAATAAAAGTGTTTTTTGAATTAGGGTCAAATGATTTAAAATGAGGGGAAATCCTTTTGGAAATCCTTTTGCATTATCTCCCATGACAATTTCCTTGATCAACTATAGTATGAATACCCTTATCGAATCAATGGATAAGTGGCATTTGCATAACCATGCAAAAGTGTTTAAGTCACTCCATCCCCATCCCTGTGTCATCTCTTGACATGCCACCATGCCATCTCTCGACATGCTTGGGACTTTAATGGTGGGAGGATTGAGCTTGCCCGATAAAGGTGGGATAAAGGATTCGATTGTGGTTTCGATTTACCTCATAGCGATGTTTTTTATAGGTTTAACGTATCTAGAGAGGTGAGTTCACTCTCCCCTTATAGTGCTAGAGACCAAGTTAGTGGGAAAATGGAGGTGGAATGGTTTGAGGTTGATTGATGTCTAGCCGAGGCTTCTTTTGGGAAGGAAGACTGAGATTTGGATGTGCTCATATATTGGCCTACCATTTTTACCTTCAATGGAAAGTAAGAATCATTGTAGTGTGGGAAACATTGGTGACATTGTTGAATTTTGTAGCTAATTTGAAGCCAAGCTTGCCAGCTAGAGTGATTGAAGTTAGCCATATCCCAATTGGAAGACGATCTTTAGAGCTAGATGGAGGAAGTGAAGTCTAAAATCTATGATCTGGAGTTGATGATGGATATCCAAAATTCTCATATTGAAAGGCTAGTATCTAAGCACAATGTGTTTGTTCAGATTATACATGATTCTACCATAAGCCCCAACACATTAGTGGCATCTCCAAGGGATGTGACAATTGAAGAAGATACAGTTCACCAAGTCATCGAGCCTATGGAAATTGATGAATTTGTTGAAATTCAAAACTAGTGCAAAGTTTACAATGGATGTTTTCCTTTGATTTTATCCAGGTTCCTGCTTTTTAGGTTTAAGCTTATACTAGGGTAGTTTATTAGAATTTTTAATACTAGGGACATTTTTTTAAGGAAGATTGTAAAAGCATGGCAGACTTTAGACAAACCCCCTGCATATTTTGTTGTCTTTGAACTTCATAGCTTTAGACTTGTATTTTTTTATTGTATTAACTCAATGTTTGGTTCA
Source organism: Picea mariana (assembly GCA_032191745.1). Classification (NCBI taxonomy): domain Eukaryota; kingdom Viridiplantae; phylum Streptophyta; class Pinopsida; order Pinales; family Pinaceae; genus Picea; species Picea mariana. The sequence continues at coordinate 8,378 of JASDQU010239827.1, forward strand.
GCCACAACTCATTTTTAATATAATCTTTATTCATTTAGGAAAAAAAAGTCTTTCAATATTCATCATTTCTAATGTAATAGTTTAAGTGGTTATCATCAATGTTATTGGACATTCGGTTAGTTCCATGTCAACATTTGGTTTAAAGCATCCTAGATAAGGTACACTAATTTACATCAACAAATTTATTAGGAATGTCATAAATAAATATGGAAAATCATTCCTTAGATTTCCCCATAAAAAAATTATTTAGCAAAAAATATTTAAATACAATAGATATTAATTTGTGAGTCATGAGTAAAACTCAAAACTTAAAATCTCTTATACATTGATATAAATGCTTAACCAAAAAATCTCTTAGCTAAAGCAATCATGTGTTTGACTCTCTTGATCCCTTTAAAATTAGGTGTTTTGAACTCAGGACCAACACCATGATTATCACTCATCAATAACATTGAAGTTTCCAAAAATTTCATGTATGTGGTTATATGAAAGAAAGAAAAAAATATATATAAACCAAAAACCTATGACCAAATCTTTAACAAAGTGTGTCACTATCATTGTTTTGTCATTATTTTAATTACTTGCACCAAAGGGAAAACAAAACTCTAAAACTATTTTGCACATGATTCATGGAACTTTTGAATTTCCGTATTCAAATTTTTATTATATATGTTAAAAATTGATAGAAAAGAATCATTACTCGTTAACAAAAACAAAAAGATGTTTTATAGTTTCTATAATATATGTATCCTATAGTATAAATGTTTTATGAATTTGATTTTTTTAATTACTCTAAACAACAAATAATATAAATGTTTTATAAATTTAATTAATTTAGTCATTCTAAATAACAAAATAATAATAAAGAAATTCATATTTTTTATTTAAAATTCAACAAAAATCATTAATATTACAAAATTGTAATTTAAATATTAGAAAGTATTAAATTCATTTTTACATATAATATTTAAAAAAAAAAAAACAATTTAACAATTCAAAATTGTAATTTTTAATCAAAATTTAATAACCAAATTATAATAATTTAATAATCAAAATTTAAAATTACAAATCTAAAAAGATTTAACTCCTCAATGAATGTTAGTACCTCAGTATTAACCCAAAACAATAGAGTGAAAAAAAAAAAATTAAGCTAGATTTAACTCCTCTATGAATGTTAGTACCTCAGTATTAACCCAAAACAATAGAGTGAAAAAAAATAAAATAATAAGCTAACAATACAAAGCAGCAAGTCCGTTTGGTCCGTTGTAATCATTAGAAGCTGCTATTCCGTTTGGTCTGTTTAACTAAACCTTTACTTCTTAACGGCATTTGAAATGGGCCAACTAGAGATAAATCTGAATTACATGTCACTGGCCTATTAGCTCAGTTGGTTAGAGCGTCGTGCTAATAACGCGAAGGTCGCAGGTTCGAGACCTGCATAGGCCAATTCTTTTCTAAGATTTTTTCTTTGCTCCCAGCTTCAGTCAGCCATGATTATTACTTTGTTCCCTGTACCCAATTGTTCAGGTTTCCTTTTCATGGCAATACATACTGACGTTCAGGCAGCCTTTTCTCAGTAATCAATATTGAGTGTCCTGTTATCTCAATCGTTATGAGCATCATGATAAGAGTTTAACAAAGAGTTTGTATTATCGTTTTACAGATACCATAATCCACACTGCATTTTTTCAGAGTTTTATAGCAAAAGGAAAACAAATCAATTCCAAATTACTTCGAAAACTCAATGTGTCAACAGAAATCATATCAAATTCCAAATGAATTCGGAAAAAAATCAATGTGTCAACAGAAATCATATCAAATTCTGAAAGACCTCCAAGAAAAATCAAATGTGTCAACAGAAATCATATCAAATTCCAAATGAATTCGGAAAAAAATCAATGTGTCAACAGAAATCATATCAAATTCTGAAAGACCTCCAAGAAAAATCAATGTGTCAACAGAAATCAGATCGGATTCCAAATGACTTCGAAAATAAATAAATGTGTCAACAGCAATCAGATCGAATTCGAAAATAAATCAATGTTTCAACAGACTTCAGATCGAATTCCAAATGAATTCAAAAATTTGCTTGTGTGGCTGCTGGGATTCGAGCCCAGGTCTCCACGGCCACAACGTGGAATTCTCACCACTAAACTACAGCCACAAACACGTTTTAACTTTCGACAGCCATAAACATGTTTTACTTTTTTGTATATACTTAACAAAACTCCAAGACATAGTGTGCCAAAAGTTTCTCGAGCCATGAATTTCTAAACCATTACTTAGAGCAAATCCAACTTTAGAAATATGATCACAACATAAATCTTGTGGTGAAAAGATATCTGTATTATCTTCTCCATTTATGGATAAAATAAAGATATTTATACAAAGTTTTAACTCAGACATCCTTATTTCTCCACAAATTAGAAGTAGAATTAGTGGAACCATGCAAATCCTTGCTAAAATGCAATTGATTGGACACTTGCTCACAAAGTTTTTTTTTCCAATATATGACTGAAAGATAGAGGGATTAGGAGCATATAATTATCTTTATTTACAATAAGCATAGAGATATTGTTTAACCCAATTTTAGGAGTTTAATTAGAAATTATTGTTATTAAACAAGTGGGTTGAAGCATGCTAGGTATTGCAAAAATGGGATGGACTTTGTCTCACAAAGTCTTCTTTCCTAATATATGACCCAAAGATAAAGGAATTAGGAGCAAGTGGTTATCCATGTCTATAAGGATATAGAGATGTTGTTTACATATTTTTACAAGTTCAATTAGAAGTAACAAGTGGGTTGAATCTATTGATATAGAAATTTGGGTATAAGTTTCCAAAATAATATGCATCATGGTGATTTCCTATGCTCATAAATCAATATGATTGGAGATGGGTTAGAGACAATCATGAATTGTCCTACAAGACCATAATTTATACAATTTAGCTAAATAGAAATAAAGATTTCCTAGATCAATTAAGCCTAGTTCATGCAAGGCCTAAGAGCAAGTGGCCTACGCGGCTACAAGCACTATTAGATAGAGGACTCTATTTAACAAATTCATTTAGAGCCTTGAGTCTTCATTCCCAAGTGAGTTCCTTATAACAATAACCACATTCAAACTATCAAGCCTCCTAATGTAAAATTCTGGATAAACCAATTGACATTTAACTAGAGTTCTAATTTGATCAACTATGTACTAAAGTGAAAAATTTTCCACATGTTGTGTGTCTTCTTAGTTAGTCATTTGCAACCTAGTTAGTTTTAATTTGAATTTCGAAAGGCATTAGCACATATCATCATTTTATGTCTCATTGTAACTCACTTTACCTGATAGCAAATATATTTTCATGTGATATTTTTTGCATAATCATAGATGCATATAGCACCAAAAAAACTATAAATCAAATTCATTGGCATAAAAAAACACATTTTTAGATTAATATTAAGCAAACTGATGACCCTGTGTAGATCTACCAATTGCTTATTTTCATGTTCAACATAACTAAATAATATGTCAAGTACTTGTAAATATTTGTCCTCATCCAAAGATGATCTAGGTTGATACTAGTGGTCATCGGCTTGTTCCTAATTTAGAATAGTTCCACGTCTTAGCAATTCTACTATAGTTTTTGAAGTCCAGAACTTCCATCACATTCTTTGGGAATTTCCCTTGCATTTTTGGCAGATAGCATAGGCCACAACTCTTTGATCAAAAGGATTTCCAAACACATAGACCATGGATTAAGCTTTGTAATGGTCCAAGAAATTCTCTAAATGGATTTTGTATGCAAAAGTTGTGGCCCTGGGAAGTTGAGGTATCAACTAGTCTCCTTATAGCCCACATTCGTTTTGTCACATCATTTCAGGGTTAGGGTTTTTCATCTTAGGGCATCATACTTTATGTGTTAAAAAGGTAATTTTGGCCTCTTATAATGTCTTCTATAAATGAGTTTAGTTGGCACATCTCTTTTCAAAGATAAGCTACATCCATTCTAGCTAGTTTGTATTGCTTTTCATTTTGCAAGGCTTTTTCTATTTCGTTCATTAATAGAATTTGGGTTTCAATGTATTATTGTGCCCTCTACAATATCTTTGTGTGTTCCCAACTATTCTTCCTACCTTTGTTTCATCATCTACACCATCCAAACTAGTGATATCAAAGTAATATGTTTTTTGTTATTTCTTTGTGCATGTCCCCAATGAGGTTAGGGTATAGGTCATTGGGTCTCCAAATAACTGAGCTCGGGGAAGAAAACTCTCACTAGCCCAAGTGGCCTCCCATGGTGGAACAAAAGAGAGATGACAAAGTAGGAGATCTTATCAAATTGTTTCTCAAGGAAGCTTCATTGTGACAAAGGAATGAGATGGTGGATAATTTTTCCCATACCCTTGGACAACTTCCAACATCGGTAGGGACACCTTCAACAAACAATCATTTCAAAGGTGCAACACCCTTCAAGGTACAAGTTAACTTTGACATTCTTTATTTGAAGGCCAAATAGACACAATTGCTTTGGAGAAATGGTTAAATCTATTAGATGGTTACTACTTCATTCAAAAAAAAATCAACAATGAAAAGATCTCATTTGCACTCCTTAAGTCCCCATGTACCCATGTCAAATATTGGTGGGAAAATTAATAGGAGAGATGTGTCGAAGATGAGTCTACAACATTTAAAACAGAACCCACTTGGGAATCTTTTGGTTGATGCCCTCAAGGAGGAATTAATTCTTGTTAGAAACTACGATGACCAATACACGAGATGGACAACTTTGTGCAAGGAGAGAGACTAGATGGTGTTGGAGTACACTAATATCTTCCATACCTTGCACTCAAAGTTGGGTATCAAAGACTCTGAGAAACACTTGGTTCTAAAGTATCTTAGTGGCCCACACATGTACATCCAAACATGGATAGAGTTCTTGGACAACTCCTCATTGGGAGTGACTTTTTGATATGCTATCAAAATCGAGCGTAAATTTAAGCAAATCCACCATAGCAAAAGCATGGCTCTAACTCAGATAAAAAAGGACAGAGCAAGGATAGACAACCTCGGGACAACCAATCCAAACCACATGAAAAGAAGGGTAATGGAAAGTCAAAGAAGGACACTAGAAAGCAGTGTGAGTTCCACAAAATCCTTTAGCACAACATTAACAGATGTCACTCAAAGCAGTCTTTTCTAACTGAGTTCAAATCCTTAGAATTGGACTTTGGCTTAGACGCTAATTTGCAACTAGATAAGGGAAATCAATTCATTGATTAAGAGCCTAGTCCTACCATCGCAACCACAAAGATCCAATCAAAGGAGCTAGAGGAGCCTCAAGAAGGTGAGTGCCTCTTCCATTCATAGATGTGGGTGAAGGGGACTCTGCTACATTTCATTGTTGATAGCAATAGCCAAAAGAACCTCATCTTAATAGAGATCATAGAGAGACTAGAGTTCTCAACAACACCACACCCCCATCCATACATCATTAGTTGGCTAAGGTAAGGACAAGGCATCCATGTCAATTACCAAGGACACCTACACTGTGACATCAATGTTGATGATTACAACTTCGTGAGACATCCTCCAGAAAACAGACTGTGTGAGTCGACCTGTGAGAGAGCCCATGTGTTGGGTGTGCCCATGAGATGGGTGTGTTGTTCCTCTCTGGACTGAGATGAGACGATGTGTGCCCCTATGTGGGGTGAGGATGCCCATGAGATGGGTGTGTCGTTCCTCTCTGGATTGAGATGAAATGATCTATACCCCTGTGTGGGGTGAAGGTGCCCATGATGGGTCTATGTCAGACTCTGGACTGAGTTGTCATGATGTGTGGTCTCCTACCTTGTGGACTTAGTTGAGTTAGGATTGAGATGGTACTCCAGATGATTCTCCTGTGGACTCAGTGAGATAGAGATCTGTTGAGTAGGACGTCCATGTGGATGAGCACAAGTGGACATGCCCCTAGTGGCTGAGCACTAGTGGATGTGTGAGATCCCTTGCTATATTGTCAGAGAGTAAGATTTACCTGTAACCCTAATTGTGATGGAAAGGGTACATGTCGGCTCCACCATATGTGAAAGATAATTAATGTTTATTGTAATAATCAATTATTTTCTGAGTAATTGAGGTCAACCCTATTGTGCCAATAGACACCACTTTTGTTCTGTCCAGTCTAGTATAAATAAAGGCGATTTCCCCATTGAGGAAACACACAAGTCACTTGTCATTTCAGAATTTCAGCAAGTACACTTTTAGGGCTGAAGTGTAACGACCCTGCTTAAATAGACATATAGGATTATTAATTATAATTAATTTAATAATCTAACTGTCCTAAAAGATTAGCTAAACAATAATTATTTCTTAAAATAACATTTACTAATTAATTATTATTAGTTAGTTATTCATGATTGTCAGTGATTAATTTAAGTATTAATTAACTCATTAATCAATAAGGTAAAGAAATAAAAAGAGGATAATAAACTATATTGTTAAATTAAGTTACGTATCCAACAAGGGATAACATATTAACTACTTAAGGATAAAATAATAAAGGAGGGATAAGGGGCATTAACGGGAAAGGATAAGAAGGTAATAAATGAGTTAGGTAGGGAGTAAATGAGGGGGGGATTCGGTGAAGGAGGAATATGGAGGGGAAGGAGGTGGACGGGAGGTCATTCTACGGGAGGTTGGGGATGGATTTTGGGAGCTCGGGGAATTGCAGAGAGAAGTGAAATTTTGGGAGTGGGATTGTATCAGTGCACCGGGGTTGCTGGAGGTTTTGGGCACGGGGGCCAGGATATCCATATGATATCCTGGAGCTAGGGAGTTACCTAGTTGCCAGGGTGGAACTAGGTTTTTGGGCAGTGTTTTACGGTGCAGCAGCGGTCAAGAAGGCATTTGGACAACGGAGGGTTATTAGCATCAGGTTCAGGTATTTAAGATTTTGCATTGTTTTTAAACTGTTATAAAAAATTTATTATGTGTTGATAAATTTATAAA
>JASDQU010239828.1:0-12600 GCA_032191745.1 Picea mariana
AGACTATTCTGCGTATAATTTTTTATATCATGTTTTTTTTATGTTGTTCATTATCTTTTGGTTTAGTTTATATCTGTGACTAATTATCTATTCAAGTATTTCGAGTTTACATCTGATGCTAGATAGCTGGTAACACCATTCCTGAGAATTGAATTTTCTTTTATTTTTAGTTATTGGACATTTCAAGGTCACAAGATATATAATTATTTGTCTTTCTGTCGTTATAAATTCGCTCCAAAATATGAAACACTTCCTTGAATTTCTTCAGGAAGTATTATGCTTTCTTTTGTCATAGGTTTACACTTGACACAGGTTAAGAGGAGCTCATACAAATACAGAGAGATGAATTTAGCTTAGTACTGCTGATCAGTGAGAGGTTAGTAAGTGCATTGGTTTCTTTTATTCAGATTTGTGTATATATGAATCGGACGATGATTGCATTAATTAGCTTTGATAGTTTCTGTGTCATTGTTTCAATTGTATTTACTTAGTATTTATTAGTTTAAAATCTTTAAACATTAAAAAAAACAAAAAGATTTATGTTCTTACTTTATCTTATTTTGAAACATTATTATAAATATTCATTTTTGCAAAGATTTCAAGTAAACCATGTAAATTGTATATAGATTGTTTATAATCATTTGTATATTCACATTTCTTTTTAATTAACATTAGTAAGTAATATATCATTTGTTAGAATCATAGATTTTAGATTAGTTTATTTCTTTTACTGTTTTTAGGACTTTAGTTGACCAACGGAGCCATTAAACCCATCGAGTCATTTCATTACAAATGACTTGGGTTATTTAGAAAACCCCGGTCCGGATTTGACCTTCCAGTTGACGGTGTGTCACTTAAGCCCGTCAACAAAACCTTTGTCTACAATATAGTGGAATGTGTTTATATCACAAAATTCCATAATGATTTGAAAGGGCATGTAGGAAGGAAGACGAGGTGTCATTATTCTATTCCAATCAAAGGAAATTACGTGATTACTTGGAGGGGGTTCCATTGGAATGGGTGAAATGCACCCTTGTCTGGAAGCATATGCAGTAACAAGAAAGACCTGAGTGGTATCTACTTCACTCTTCAAGGGAAGAGTGGGATCGACTGATGATGGAAATAGATCGATCACTTGATCTATCAAATCGACCTATGATGGAACCAGATTGATCACCTGATCAACCAGATTGACTGATGATGGAACCAGATTGACCAGTTCATTAACCAATGGAAGGTTGGGAGAGAATTTACATTAAGTTGTTTTTGGAAATCAATAATCTTTTCCAACAAACGTGAAGCCTCATCCATATGAGGGAAAATGTAAGATTGATGACATCCTTCACATAACCTACAAGGAATTTTGACTCTACCTTTCTTACTTTCAACTTTACTATTGCTAGTTGATGGGTTGTCACCAACATGATCGGAGGCATCTGGAGATATGGGTTGTTTGGAACCCATAGAACACACTTCTAATATATTGGGAAGACTAGGGAAATCCTTAAGAAGGTGGTCACCCTTACAAAGCCCGCAAGGGAATTTGGGCTTGCGAGTTGTCTTGGTAGGCTTGTCAATATCATCAACACTCCCAATATGATTAACAGTAGCTGGTGGATTGCCCCCTTTCTTATTTTTCTTCTTCGTAATATTCCTTTTCTTGTTCTTCTTATGCTCCTGGTTATTAGCATTAATACTTCCACCAGGCGAGGAAGAAGAAAGGGAAGAAGACCCAACGGGTGAAGAAGTAAAAGGGTCGACATGAGGTTGATGTTCTTCGGGTGGAGGGATTGCATATGAAGCACTAGGAGCATTTGGGGTCACTAGATTGGAAAAAAACGATACCCAATAACCCAATAGTGAATCCAGGAAGACTCAATGTGGCAATATAAGGAGGACCAATGTTTCCAAAAGAAGGAAAAATAAAAGGTTCCTCGGGAAAAGGGGTCCCTTTGTTGGGAGTTCCAGGAACTGATTCCATAGGCATAAACTCAACCTAGAGTCCACTAAATTAAAGAGCACACACTACCATAGTCCTTATAAGATAAGAGAAAATAAAAAAAAAGGAAGTAGGTATCTTCCAAAGATGGGAGATGAGGTCGTCAATGAAGATATGAGAAGCAGTTACCCTGACCTCCACATAACAACCCTTCCTGGCGTAAGTAACCCTCGCTTCACAGGTCCACCCTCCAGGAGTATTGAAAGTGTGATGCAACATCTACCTCAGGTACCACAAGGAGCCTTTTAAAGAAGGAACCCCCCTTGTAGTCACCCGTGTAGAATCTTAGGAAAAGAAACTATGTTTACCAATTTCAAAACTGATAGTCGGGTGGGTAATCAATCAACAGTCAAGTGTAATAAAATGGAACTGGTAATGGTGGACACAAATCCACGGTCCAAATACTAAGAACAAGTGGTGTCACCCTGGGGACTTGCCACTCTTCAAAGCTCCAAACTTGTTGTAGTCCCACTAGGAAAATAGAAGAGGGGAGATATCAAACCGTCGCTTCACTTGACCTCGTGCTTAACTCCCATGTAAGAGGAGCCTTCTTGACAAATTTCAGATGTTACTACTTGGATTTCAACACTCCTTAGTATTTTAAAATTTCGTTTAATTGGTCTTGGAGAATTTACTCTCCACCCTACAACAAAGGCCCTAAAATCCTAGACTTGTGATCGTTTTCTAATAAAGAAAAGGTCTAGTTGATTTTAGATTATGTGCTTGTTCCTTTAATGGTTGTTTGTGTTAGCATCATAAGTCACTCTTGGATTGCTTGCAGGAGCAGAGCCCAACGCCCATCAATTTTATGTCACGATAGTTTTTAATGGGTGATCAAATGGGTAGAGACTCGGGGAGATATCACTCTAACTGAGGGACTGGGTTTGGTATGTAAGGAACAAAGGAGGTCTTGATCTATCTTCAGTCAGTGGGTTGATTTAAAGATGAGAAGGTTGAAGGATTAGTGAGAGGAGTGAACAAACTACCTCAGGCAATAGACCTTTCAGTAATTTGTAGAAGAAAAACTCTGAATGCAAGATCCTCTTGGTTCAGGGCTTCGAGAAACTGAAAGGGGGACTTGACTGGATCCTCCAATTCCAAGTCGTTCAACACTAAGAAAATCACATAGACCGATAAAAAACAATGCAACTATTATAGTGATCCAACCTACATCATCCTATAACAGTCACAACTTGACTGGATCCTCCAATTCCGAGCTGCTCTAATACAGTGTAAACAAAGACGTGAAAGAAACTGACATTCATAAGGCAAGAAGTCTCAAAAGTCCACACATAACCAAGAATAACAGTGCTTCATTAAAGATTTACAATCGGGAGCCTTTCTCAACCATTGATGATTACAAAATACAAAGATTGAGTCTATATACTCAGAAAAATTCGCCTAACAGAGGCGTGCTCAGTCATCCAAGGCTTGGTGTCCCTTCAGCCAAATTCGGACGAATATTCTTCGTCAGACGCCACCTTACCTGCGCATGGATCCTGTAAGGGGAGTAGCTGAGCCATTAAGTGCCGAGTTAGCATGTGCAGACCTCTCTGGCTAGTCGAGGACTTGACATGGCTTCTTTGGAAAAATTGGTACACAGGACCCTCTCAAGCAGACATCCTGCCAGATCCTCCATACCTTACACTTAATGAATGAGGAGAGGTTTCAACCACCCCTTCTCACCTTCATTTACTCCAAGCGAAAACCAAGATTGAGGTCGAATCAGATGGCACCTGGAGATCACGATGATCCTTTCAACGACTAGACTCGACGCCTTTGGCCCCTTTTGCACAGCTCTTTTTATTTCCCAAGTGACCACGGGCTGTGACCCTGCATTTATTCTCAAAGGCGCTTTCAACGTTCGTGAATAGGAAGGAGTTGATCCTTTCTTATCACAGTCGCGATGAGTGAAATGCCGAGATGGATTAATTGGGTGCCATGCATCCCTCTCAGATATGACGGTCTTGAACTCACTCGGTGATGCTGTGGGCCTGGGTCCTGGATGCTCTTGGCACTTCGCGCCTCGAGGATATGAAGGAGCTGCTCCTTGCGCTTTGAAATCGCGAGGGGCGAAAAGGCGAGGAGCCTAATCGCGCAGCAAGTGTCCCCTTTGGATGGATGGCTGAGACTGCTCCGTGATACTGCGGGCCCGACTTTGGGCTCTTTCGGCGCTTCGGGGTTCGAGGTTTCAAGATGTAGGAAGACATGGAACTCTCACCCTTCGAATTCCCGAATGCCGAAATGCTGACGTGACTAGATCTCGCACCACACATCCTTTGGATTGACGACTGCTATCCTTTCTTGCACACAATATGGGCGCTATCCATTGCGCTAATCTCGACGCATCTCCGCTAACTGCGATTTCCCGCAAACCGTCGATCTGCTCTTATGGATGAATCTGGACCGTTGACAATATAATTTCGCCCGCTTACTTGCTTGGAAGCCTGAAGCGAGATTTTTCCATGCTGCGCTTGGGCGCTTCTTGTGAAGCTTGCATACCTGAATACTCTTGTGCCCAGGACAAGAAATGTTACTAACAGTTTGTTACTCAAAAGAGATTGTAGATGCAACTTGATGATGATGTGTGATACTTGACTCCAAAAAGACTTCAAAAGAAAATATTAATGCAATGCAATCTTTAACTTTTGATGAAGGCTATGTATAGAAACAAGCAAGAGATTTCAAGTAAAGAAACAATTACAACTTTCAAAGCAAGAAACACAATTTACTCTTTGAATGTGATAGGTGTCAAAAATGCACTACCCAAAAACTAGATTGCAAAATTTCTTTTCATTTGATTGTAAATGAAATGAAGTCTCTTCAAATGAAAAACTTTCATGCTTCCTATCTTTCAAAATTTTTGCATTTGAAAGAAATCATGAAAGAAATCAATGTTTGACACAAAGGAACATGAAGTAAAAAGAAACCAAACAATGTGCACTCAAAAGTTTGATGAGAGTTGAAAGAAACCAAGTGTGAGGCAACTAGTTCAATCAAGGACTCAAAATGAAAAAGATGTGAAATCCAATCAATGAGAAATTGAAAATCAACATAAAAATGTGATAAGAACAATGAGTTCTGAAACCAAACTGGATCAAGGTTAATGTAAGGAAAGAGAACTCAAATAAAAGGCTTAACACAGTGGGTTTCAATTCCTAAATCCAAATCTTAGATTCCAAAAAGAAAAACAAGGCACTTGAAAGTTCTCAGAATCAAGAATTAAAATTGATAGTGACATGTACACAAACAAAATGATTAAATTAGCCTAAAGTAGACATGCACACTTTGGCAATATGAAAATAAATAGAAAATCAAAAGAGATAATTAGATCACCTAATTTCCTAAGTGCAATCAATTAAAGCTAAGAAGAAGCATAAAAAGTCTTTAATGCAAAGATCTGAGCTAAAAGTATGAAAAAACAAAGCAAAGCAAGCTCCAAACTAGCCCAGGAAGGAGACCAACGCTCCTTTCAAGAGGTAGACTGAATGTTGAACAAGGGTCAACACTCTGGCATCGAGTGTTGATAAGGGCTTTGTGGGCCGTTGTGGGGGAACATTGATGCCTGTAAGTGTTCCCAGAATGATGCAAAAATGCAGTGCTTAGCTAACTAAGCTTCCTAAATATAGTTAAGGAGAGTGAAATCTTCAGAGTAACAAACAAAAGCAAGAGTAAAGAAAAAATCAAAAACCAGAAACCGAGAAGAACATGGTGTTCTCCCTAGTGGAGTCACCAATTTTCTAATACAAAATATTTCCCCTGTGGATAGGTGAAATATCCCTTGGATATCTAGATCCATATTGACCAAGGAAAAAAACCAAACAAATGGTCACTAATATTTCTTTAAATCTATTCTTAATGTCTATGGATAGAGAATATAGAAGAAAAAAGTGTGACTTAATCCTTTTCCGATGGTTGTCCTCGCTATTCTTTAGTCTTTATTATTGTTGTCCAAGCCACGATAAAGATGAAGAGAGTCTAGAAGGAATAGAACAATACCTTCTACTTCTAGAATATATCATTAGACAATAACATATATATCTAGATAGACATACATGTGTAAACAACAATATTAAGGAAATAAACTAAGTTTTATTAATGAAAACATGGGAACTTACAACCTTGCTACACTAATGTTCCTCCAAGCTTCCAATCCAGTCCTTAAATGCACTATAAAGTTGTTTCTCTTAAGATCACGAGTCTCATATACACACTTTCTCATCTCTCCCTTTTCACCTTGGAATTCCCTCATTATATAAGATTTGGAGGCTTAACCACCACGAAGAATATCAGTTACTAGGTCCACAAAATTGGGATCTCCAATATTTTTAGGGAGAAAATATCTCTCAGGGATTTTAAGGAGGAAATATCTCTCAAGATCCATCAAATTAGGATATTGGTTTGAGAAAATATCTCAACCATCCATGAGACTCTCAACTTCTCCTTGAGATTAGGAAATTAAATGTGAGGTGGATTCTCACACTAAATTAATTTCCCCTTTTCAATAAAAATGAATAATACATGTGCACATAGTATTTTGACCTTAATATGATAAATTTCTCCTCCACATTGACTAGGGATTGTGACAAATGTTCTTTCATAATGCCAGGGTTGCAACACTCAATAAAGTGCTTGCGACACTTATTAAGGTGCATACAACACTTGATAAAGTGCATGCGACACTTAGTAACGTGCATACAACACTTTGCGACACTTAAGGCATGTAACAGATGTGACACCTAAGTGTGAAATTTTGGTGTGTAACAATATATTCCTTAAATATTCATAATGAGAGTCTTACTGTGAAAGAGGAAATATATTATGAGTTTGTCTCCCATATAGAATGTTGTTCGAATTGCAAGGAATCATAGAAAGATGAAAGGTAGCCATGGATATTTGCATTGACATGGTCCAACATCATCTTTTTGAGGCTTGGACAAGGATGTGCAAGTAATCTCAACTTTAGATGACTTAACATCTAATTTAATGGATTTGGTTGAGTTTAAGTAAATTGGATGCTTGGACAAAGATGTGCAAATAATCTTGACTTTGGATGACCTAACATCTAGTCTAATGGAGATGGTTGATTTTGAGTTAATTGGATTATATGGATTTTTGTGGTACCTTCTTACACCACTATTTTTAGCACATAATTTTCACAACTTATTTTTAATGTCTGCACATATGGTGGTACAACTCAACATTGCATTGACCTACATAAATCCCATGTTACTAGTAACTTGATCATTTTTTCTACAATAATATAGTTTCTTTAAGATACTCTTTTAGAGTCTTGCAAGTAGAAGTGTTGACCTCTTAGTCCATCCTTTTTGTGTTTTTTTTCAAGGAAAACCTTGCCAAGAAACCCTCGAGAATTTCCTTGCATTTCATTGATGGTACCTAGTGTAAGCCCATCAAGTTTGATTGTGAACCCTAAACCAATAGAGACATCGAGTGGGGCAACCAAATCAGGAAATCGACCCCAAAAATTCTTGCATGAAACTCAATCACTCAAGATAGCCCACTAAACTAGCCCATCCTTTTGTTACTTCCAAATAGTTGGAAATAATAAGTTATTCAAGCACATGTTTAAAGCAATACTTAAATCTTATTTATACCATCAATGTTGACTTTGTTGACTTAGATAAACAATGTTCTTATCTTCCTAAGTGTGATTTTTAGTTAATTTTTCAAAATGGTATAAGATGGTAGCATTCAACATGTTTCGAAGCCCTATTTCCGAGGCATGCATTTAATTAGGTAGTTTTTCTATACAAACATTGTTTTCACTTAGTGTTTCACAATTGATATTTACACAATTATTTTCAATCTCGTAGTACCATGAAAATATCCCTAAAGACTCATGGGATCATACACATACCCATATTGTGGGTGTGTAAATTTTTTTCCCTAGAAAATTAGTTCAAAGTGTATCACCTATACTATAGTTGCAACTCTCACAATGCATAATTAAGGCTAAGAATCTATTACTGATTACCATGGAACACTTAAACAATGAAGGTGCTTTTTGAAGGTATAGAGAAAGGTATTGTTGGGAAGAGGTCAATGTTTCTCTTGTGAGAAATTCCACATGTTTCAAGTGAAGTATTGTGTGTTAGAATAATATGGTCAAATGTGTGAGATATGCTTGCCTGCTCTTTTTCAAAGTTTGATTAAACTATTAATCATTATTAATCATGATGTTAAAATGTGTATGAAACCATATATATATATTTATTGTAAATTTTTTTATTTTTTTATTATTATGTTGAAGGCGTTCTTTTAAGGGAGGGGTCTCTTGAGCTTTTTCATCGTCTGTCAAGAAAAAATTAAACACTTCCATGTGTATAATTGAATACTGCCAGATGTCTTGTTTTCTACTGTGTATGGTTTTGTAGTTGGTCACAAGTTGGTTTGGTAGTCGATCACACTATTATGATATGTTTATGTTTATACATATAAAGGCAATTGAATAGGGAGGGGAATGCTTGATTAACCTGGGATAATATCGCTTGCTCCGATTTCAAAGCTCACCCTGGTTCCTATGCTTATTGCTAATGCATCTCCCTCTGGATTTGAGGCTTCTTGTTTGTTCATCACTGCTTATAATATCACTTACTTTGATTTTGAAGCCCTCTTTGGTTCTACACTTACAACTTATGTGTCTTCCTCTATATTTGAGGCTTCTCATTTGTTCATCACTGCTTATAATGTAACTTGCTCTGATTTCAAAGCTCGCCCTAGTTCCTATACTATCATAGAAGTTCCAAACTCGAAGAAGTGCCAAAGGAAGGTCTTCAGTATGATGAGTTGAGGAAGATGTCAATGAAGGAAGATTACAAAGTCAAGTTCACGGCCGCATTCTCTAAGACAATCATCAATAATTTCTAGAGCTTGAAAGACATACTTGCGATGATCGAAGGCATGCAACTAAAGTTTGAGTGCTTCTATAACTAGCGGCCGCCAATCACCAAGGGCAAGTACTCTAAGAACTTTGTTTTCATGTTAATTGTAGAAACTTTGTTTTCATGTTAATTGTAGATTCATTATTTCTTCTATATTTCTTATTTGGCCACGAGATTTACAACGAGAATGGTGTCTGTAGAAAGTGCGACATTCTCAAGCTGGAAAATCAGATCCTGTTGTTTGTGTTGAAAGAAATTTTTGAGAAATTTAAATTATCCCGGATTCTTCATTTGGAAGATGGCTTTAGGGAATTGTTTCGGCGGGCATGCAAGGAGTTGAGTTCGTTCAATTTTTTCGTTTTCAAATATGCAATAGTCGATGAAACACTAATGGACTCGCATTTTCTCAATTGCATTTATACAATTGTTTCACCATTCTCGCGAATAGGACTGGACCCCACTCATCCATCTCTACTACAAAGAATCTCTATCCTTCTCAAGCAATCCATGATTGAAAAGGTGTGTAGTGTTTTCTTTTGATTCTCTCCTCAAACCAAGGGAGAGCTTCCCATCAAAGCATACATAATGTGGGAGCTTGAAAAGGCGGGGATTAAGTTCAGATACTTTTCGATGATGCCACCCCATACCATCCGGTTCGACAAATACTCCCACATGATCTACCTTCCACAGATGACAATATCCTATGTACTTCAGACTAAAGTGTTCTTTAGGAACCTTCTTGCATTAGAATTCATCGACGAAACCCGTCAAAATTCCCTGACGACCTTTGTTCAGATGATGGATCTTGCAGTTGCAGGTTGTAGGCATGCAACCAAATGAATAGAGACCTAATGTACGTGGTCATGCAAAGATTGAAAGTTGCTCAGTCAATTTATTTTTCCATTAGCACTTCAAGATCGATTCTGTATGTCTTTGTAGTTGCACAAATATATGTTTTGTACATGTAAAGTTTAATGAAACCTTCTTCAACCAATCTTCTAATTAAGGAAAATTTTATACATGTAAAGTTTAATGAAACCTTGTACAACCAATCTTCTAATTAATGAAAATTTTAAAAATTGATAAAGGTTATTCTTCACATAAATACTTTGTTTTGTGTGTATATGTTATCTCACGTGATGGCTATTTTATTTTTCCTCTATACTTATATGTACTTATATGTAGTGCATGATTTTTGACAATAGAGAAATGGATTCCTTTTGCACTACATGATCTAAAAATGGGTAGAACTCATGCACTACTTGATCTAAACTGAAAATATCATAAAGTTCAACACCACTTTCCTATTCCAAGAATCTTTATTAACAATGCTTATAGCATGGAAGTGAGCTGAACCAAACACATAAGCTGAAGAACATAACTTACATAATCATACATGAGCAAACAAAATCACATGAAAGCAGTAATATTATCCATACAACAATGACTATCTCTAGGTCCATTTCCAACGAGTGAGACCGCTCTTATAAAAGATGAAAGTACAAATAAGATAACTTTACATTACAAGATTCAAAGACACCCTTCAAATCTGTTGTTCTGATGCAGAAAAGGCCATCACCCTTGCGATCCTCTCAAAAAACTGAGAAGGATGAGTATAATATTGACTATGTTTTGTCACAATGCCTCAGACGCCCCTTGACACACAAAACAAGGAAATGAACTGAAAATCTGCTGCTTGAATGTCGAAAAAAACCTCAAATATTAACTCCTTATGAAAATTGTGTAGAAATGACTATAAACATGACTATGTTTTGCTAAAGCACCCCAATATCGTTTAAACACATAAAACAATACATACAATATTCACTTGTCTCAAAATCCATACTGCATAAAAGAACTTAGAACATAGTTATTGGCATGAATAGACTACTTGTTCTCTTACACATAAGAAGAACTTGCACATATAAGTTGTGCTAACACAAAATGATTTACAATGGGAGGGGGCACTTAGGTAAGGGCTCCTCATTCGACCTCAACCACTTATTAATGAATAAGTTACAAAATGGTTACATGGTTGGGCCATATACTAACTATAGCATAGGCGTTCCAACAAATACCAAATATATTTAAAACCCTCTTAATACAAAGATTCGTGGCAAGTGCATGCCTTTTAATGAGTGCACATGGGGTTTAAAATAGTGTGGGTGTTATAATATTGTTATAACAATATTATAATACCCAAAACCCACTTAATTATAAAACTTACTTTATAACAAACCTCATATAAGTCCCGTGGCTTTGAAGTGGTTTGTTTTGTTATATAGTATATAGTGGTTATTTGTTAGTTTAAATATTATATATAGTATATAGTGGTTATTTGTTGGTTTAAATATTATATATAGTATATAGTGGTTATTTGTTGGTTTAAATATTATATATAGTAGAATATTATTAACTATATACTATAACAACTCATAACAACTCCCCACGAATGTAGGAGTTATATCCTTTGGCACATATTAATATTTGTTTTAATATTATACCATATGTGTTGCATGGCTTATGGTAATGAATAAATACTCCCGCGCATATTTGTAGATAGTCCCCCGCAAGCTGGAGTATGGTCACGTGCTTTATTAATGAGACCTGGGGTCGGGGTTAACGCTTGAGCCCTTTTTCTACGCCAAATAATTAATGCAACCACTATAAATAAATCCGCATCCATTTATATAGTAAGGATCATAATTAATGCAACCATACTACCATACTTCGAAGCATGAAGACAATACAAGGTGGTTTTGGTGTAAAAGGAAAGTAGAGTGTTTTTTTTGGGATAGTGTATTGTTTTTTATTATGTTTCAATAATTTTTCAAGGTAAAATTATGCTTCATATTGTTGTTTTGAAGTTCATTTATAGTGTTTTAATTTATTTTAATGAATTTTTTCACATATGTGTTTTTTATCTCTAGTTATTTGTAAATTAGAGGAATGTGCATCGTCGGACTCGGACACAAGTTGGAAAGCAGACAATGATTTTGATTTCCCTCTGGAATTGGAAATGGAGTGGGAAAATTACTGGACAGAGTTATCCCGCGCGGGCATCACTCTTACTGATTCGGTGGACTATTCGTTGTGGGACGAAGGCGATAATTCTGACCACATTTCTGTCAAAAACCTCTACTCGACCATTGCAAATACAACTTGGCTACACAATATATATGGCTGGCGTAAACAGTTTTGGAGCTGGAAAATTCCACTCAAAATAAAGTTGTTTACGTGGATTTCACTGGAAAACAAAATCCCCACCTGGGATTCACTTCAGAAAAAAGGGTGGACGGGTCCAAGTATCTGCCAACTATGTCTCAAGGATGCAGAGACAACTAACCACCTTTTTACACATTGCCAGTTCTCTACGCTTGTTTGGGACAAAATCACACAGGTCTGTCATAATAGAGCTTGAACCCTCATCAATATTATTATTTTTGTATCCATGTACAGACTTTTCATAGAATGGTTTTTTTTTTATTGTAGATGATTTCATCCATTTTTTGGTGCTATTGCCAAAATTTAGTTGGATGTCCTTATTTCATAGTTCCTTTCTTAGTGAGACTATTTCAACTTTCGAATTCTCTATTATTTTATTATTTTCTTCCAGATGTCTCTTGAGTGTTTCTTCAATCACTTTGGCTTATTCCAACTGAATATTTATATCTATGATAGTCTTCTTGGCTTCTT
>JASDQU010239829.1:0-16523 GCA_032191745.1 Picea mariana
CATTGAATAGACTTTCGTTGTATAGAGTCACATGTAATATATTTTTTGAACTGAAATAATTATTTGTTTCCAATTTATAGAAAAGATTATTTTCTATAAATTGGAAACAAATAATTATTTCAATTCAGAAAATATATCTGAATTGTCCACACTAGCTGACCCACTACAACCCAGGTGGACCTTCAGAAGCACGAAGAAAGGAAAGTTGTTGATGGAACACACAGCTTTGGGTATCCTTTCAGCCATGCATGGCTAGTGATTCGACCAAATACCTAGTTCCTTATAGCCTATAAAATAAGGGGTAGGGTTCCCATTTGAAAGGAGGAAAATCATAGTAAAGAAACTATACCGGATTGAGCATTCTCTTTTTCCCAACCTTTAGCCATCCTTGTGCAAAGAGAAGTATAGAGAAAAGCAGTTGGAAGACAGTGGAAGAAGATCCCAGGACGAGGATTGAGGAGCAGTAGCCGACTCTATCATTGTAAGGTATCATTGTAAAGTTAATAAAAGAACTTCTTTTCCCGTCCCGCCACATGATATTGTCATTATTTGCATATTGATTACACCATTGATTAAATCTATAACCCATTAGTTCATAGATCAAATACATGTGGAGTTCTTTGTTCATATTTTGTGAATGCAGGTCAACATTGGGAGCATAGTTGGAGTCAAAGAATGACGAAGCACGAAAAGGGATCGACATCAAACACGAAAAATAAGGTACGTCAACTTGATCCCTCGAGCCTTGTATTTACATATGAGTAATGGGGGTTTAGGCATGGGATGATGGTAAAAAGTAAGAATCTTTAGGTCATTTCTGCATGCATGATAAAACCCTTAGTGCTAGTCTGTATGGGGGATTTCCCACCTACAACAGTGTTCCATAATTTCTCAAATATGAAAGGTCTATTCTTCGAGGTGGTTGTGAAGTCTGCTTCTAGTTGGACTAGCTAGTGATTAGAACCCGCTAGGGAAGGATGTTGCAATCTAAGGTTAACCCCTGCACAATGATGGATTTCGACACCAAGAATCTATCCAGTCTTGTCACAGCTTGATGTTAATTTGTCTGTTTATTGTTCCAAGTGAAGTTTTTGTTATTGGTTCTGATGTCCACCATCTTTGCTATGTCTATGAATGTTGATAATTCTTCCACATCTCTATCCAATCTTCTGGTGCCCAGTCTTTTTTCCGCAATTGATGTGATGATGTTGAAGTCTCCTACTAGGATCGAGTGGAGGTTGTTGGAGTGGGTTTTTAGGTCTTCTAGGTCTAGAAGCATTCTTCTCTTTTCCTCTAGCATCTGAGGTCCATACACATTAGTGCATAGGATCATCTCTGTATTCCCAATGATTTGCAACTTAAAGTCTGTTCCTGGTAGCCTTAGCGGCTATTAGGTTCATCACTTGTGAGTTCCACAAGGTGAGGATCCCCCCTGCCATCTGTTGTCCTTCGACAACCACCATCTTGTACTTGCTCCAATTTTTTTTCCTGATCATTTCCATTCTATCTACAGTGCATTTTGTCTCTTGGATGAAACATAGGTCGGGTTGTTCCTTCCTAAGTCTATTTCTAAGAATTTTGTTCTTTTGTGGTTTTTTTAGGGCTCTTATATTCCATGTTATAATCTTCATTTAAACATGTGCGGGGGAGTTGGGAAAGATATTTTTGTTACTTTTATTTCGTAGGTTGTTTAGGGCTCTTATATTCCATATTATAATCTTCATTTAAACATGTGGGGGGGAGTTGGGAAAGATATTTTTGGTGCTTTTCTCCTTCTCATGTACTTGGGTGAGAGTTGTGGTTGTCTATCACCTTCTTTGGCTCATAGGTGTCCTATCTCCCCATGTGTGCACTTGATCCCTCTGGATTTGGCTTCCTCCCTTAGGAGAAACATGTATTGGAAGCGATCTAGTTGCTCCGTTGGTACATTGTCAACGTCCTACCTTTTCCATTGCTCCAATATGTTCAAGAGATTGATCCCTTCCCTATCCACAATGTCTACGAGATCAGGATCTTATGTTCCTACCTCGCTTGGAGTCATTTCTACATCTCTGTTTGCCTCTTGCATGGGGGCGGGGGTATCTCTGGTTTCTCCTTGCATAGGATTTGCGCTACCCCCCTATCCTGTCCCCTTTCTTGGGCTATCTGTATCCTCATTGGTAGGTTGTTCCCTGACTTCTTTATCTTTTTCTTTTTCCTTTCCTCCTTCCTCCTCTTTGTTGGTCATGTCCTATCCTTCTGCTTTATTCCTCGCCTCCAGGTTTCTCCCTGTTGGGGTTTTAATTTGTTTCTTGTTAGCTCTGTTTCTGTGGTTTGGTTTTATAAACCCATCTTCGTCCTGTTGTAGTTTGGTGTTCTCCACTTCTTGTTTTTTGATGGTCATACATTCTTTGATTAGGTGCCCACGTTCATGAAATCTACAACATCTGAAGGGGATCTTCTCATAGTTAATGTTTTGTATCCATTCTTCATCCCTTAATTCAAAGATTTTGGCTTCTAGGAGTTCCCCCGACATATCCATCTCTATGCACATTATTGCGTAGGAGGTATATTTTTCTTTTAGAGTTTCTTCTGATGTGTTCATGTATTTTCCTAGTTTGTTCCATATTTCTTCAAAGGTCGAGGGTAGCCAATAATCTAAAGACAATGAGTAAATTCTCAGGCATATAGGCACATTTTTGAAATTTTCTTTTTTTGGGGAGAATTTTTCCTTCCATGGTCGCATGTACAGTCCTGCTGAGGCATCGAAGTATGCCCCCCCCCCCTCAAAGATCTTATCCCTTTCTTCCAGGTTCATGAAAACTATTGTAAAGAAGCCTTTCAAGACCAGGTGAAGATCCACTTCTCTTCTTGGCTTCCACTGATATTTAATCCAGTTGCACAACATTCTTTCTATTGGCCACAACCCTATAAACTTGCAGATTAGTGCATGCGTCTTCATCTGGTCCCTGTAGAGTTGCTTTTACGGATCATCCAATATTACCTTGGGTATCATTTTTGTCTTTGGTTTGCATGGATTGTGCCCTTCAGCCCCATTGGTGCTCAATGTTTCTTGCACAACATTCTGAGATTCTCTGGTTTCTTCCCTTGTACCGTCGCCTTTCTTCTAGTTACTTTCCTGACTCTTTTCTGTTTCTGATCTCGAGGTGCATGTCATTGGTGCCTTGAAACCTACACCTCGTGGGCCTTTCCCTCTGTCTACTACTACCTACTTGTATGAGGGGGTTTCATTACCACCCCCCTTTGTACTCATGCTATCCTCTGTTGTGGCCGCATATACCAAACCCTAGCTTATAGTTGCTCCAGTCTCACGAACATAAACAAAAACTTAATTATACATGAAATTTGTTTAAAAAAAACATAAAATATATATTTCTTTAAACTTTTAAAAAACATTAAAAAAAAGGAAGAAAGAAAAAGAAAGATAAGGCATTAAAAAAAAGGGAAGTCTAAACATTGGACATTTTGGTGAAACAAATCTTCGTGAAATCTCCATTTTATGTTGTTTAAATTGGATTTTTGAATGCATAAATGAATTCAACACCTCCAAAACTCTTGGGGCACTAGAATTATAGACTCTAAATCACTCAAATATGGAGTTCCAACAATACCAACAATTTTTATCCAAATTTCACTAAAAATTAAAAGGAAAATATACTGATAAAAACTCAAAAAAGTAGTTATACACCATAAAAGATCCATCTTAACCCCTCATTTATGCTTAGGCTTTATAAATTCTAGATTCAGATGAATATATAGATCTATGTTGGTTTAATACATTAATATTGAAGTATTAATATATTTTTTAATATATTACGACAACGATTTATTAATTAATTAAAGCTAGGACAAATCAAAACATAATAAATTCAAACCAATATACATTTTTTAATATATTCATATATTTTATAATCTATATATATATAATTTTTTTATTATCTTTTTAATGCTTATGTCAACATGTCCTTTTTGGATGAATGTGAATATAATCTTAATATTAAAAACAATGTTAGAACAAGTGATTTCCATGTTTTTGAACACTTAGATGAGTGGAGTTAGACTCTAGTTTGCTATATTTAGACTTCTATTTAGTTATTGTTATCCTCAACTTGATTTGAAATAGGAAGATCCACTTTGTATATTAATCTCTTGCATATATATATATATATATATATATATATATATATATATATGTTCAAACCTAGAGGGGTTATGATAAGGTAGGGTATGTATCCCTTCTTAGATTTTATCACTCAAAATAGTTGGGGTGAGGGGGTCTCATACATCAATTTGGTGTATGGCTTGGCAATGACCTTAAAAATAGATTATTATTGTTATATATATATATTATTTTTATTATTATTCTAATGATTACTTCAACTTATCCTTCCTAAATTGAGCTCATGAATGTGAATATAATCTTAAGATTAAAAATAGTGTTAGAATAACTACTATCCACTTAGATGAGTGGAATTGGACTCCAATTAATTATAGTTAGACTTCTATTGTTAATTATCTTCAACTTAATTTGAAATAAAAAAATCATATATATATATATATGTGTGTGTGTGTGTGTGTGTGTGTATTTATGTATGTATGTATGTATGTATGTATGTATGTATCTATAATTTTATTATTATTTTAATACTTAATTTAAGATGTCCTTTCTTGATGAATGTGAACATACTCTTAAAATTAAACGGAGTGTTAAAGTAACTAATTTCCATGGTTGCTATCCACTTAGATGAGTGAAGTTAGACTCCACTTGACGATAAAGTTAGACTCCATTGATTAATATATTTTTTAATATATTAAAATATTTTATAAGACACACAAACACACACACACACACACACACACACACACAGATATATATATATATATAAGTTCAAATCTAGAGGGGGTAGGGTATGTATCCCTTCGTATACTTTATGAGTGAAAATGGTTGGGTGGAAGGGGTCTTATATATTAATTTGCTGTCTCTTTTAATCGTAACCTTAAACATAGTTTATTATTATTAAGTATATATATATATATATATTATTTTTATTATTATTTTAATGCTTAAGTCAACTTATCCTTCCTAAGTTGAACTCATGAATGTAAATATAATCTTAATACTAAAAATAGTGTTAAAGTAACTAATTTCCATGTTACTATCCACTTAGATGAGTGGAGTTAGACTCCAACTAATTATAGTATACCTCCATAGATTTTACGAGTCAAATAGTTGGGTCGAGGGGGGTCCCTTGTCCCACAAACAAGGGGGTCTCATACACCAATTTGGTGTGGCTTGGCCATGACCTTAATATATATATATATATATATAATTTTAATATTTATTATTATTATTTTAATACTTAAGTCAATATGTCCTTTAGCTAAATGTGAATATCTTAAAATTAAATGGTGTTACAATTGCATATATATATATATATATATACAAGTTCAAGTTGAGAGGGGGCTAGGGTATGTATCCCTTCGTAGACTTTATCCGTCAAAATGGTTGGGTGGAAGGGGTCTCATACATTAATTTGATCTCATACTTAGATGGGTGGAGTTAGACTCCAATTAATTATAATATACCTCCGTAGATTTTACCAATCAAATTGCTGGGCTGAGGGGGGTTCTTTGTCCAATGAATAAGGAGGTCTCATACACCAATTTGATGTGACTTGAACGTGACCTTAAAAATAGATTATTATTATTAGTTAGACTTATTTTATTATTAATTATCTTCAACATGATTTGAAATGCAAAAATCCTCTATATATTAATCTCATATATATATATATATATAATTTTATTAATTTTTATTATTATTTTAATACTTTATTCAATATGTACTTTAGCTTAATGTGAATATACTCGTAAAATTAAACGGTGTTAGAATAACTAGTTTCCATCGTTGCTTTCCACTTAGATGAGTGAAGTTAGAATCCACTTCGTTATAGTTAGATTTATATTTAGTTACTGTTATCTATTTGAAATCCGAAGACCCTCTTTAGATATTAATCTCATGCAATACTTAGAAGTGCACTGAAGCCCCCATTGCTTTTTTGCATTTCTGTTTGCTTTTCTATCTCTAAACTTTATCACTAAAACCATAGCTATTATGGGTCGCCTTGTGTTCTCATTTCAATTTCTTTCTGATAAGTAAAGATCTTGTCTGTGGTTGAGGTGAATGTCAGGTAAAGGAGTTCTGTTATCTAGATCGATATCTATCTTGGATTTACAATGGCGGAGGATCGAGAGTCTGAACATGGTGATCGTTGGCACTCCACTAAGGAAAACAGACTAGCAAAAGTGTAGTAAATTATCTTAAGTTTTATGAAAGATCTGTCTCTTGAATCTAAAGGACTAGTAGTAGCTACTTCTAGGACTTTGAATACAATAAAAAAATGGTTATGTGTAATTTCCTAGCTAGACCATCTTGAGTCTTAGCACAAAAACCCCATCCTTCAACGTAAACCAACTTACTAGGAAACCAACTATTCATGAAAAAGACAAAGGAGGATAAGGACCCTTCACCTCATGCACCTGGGATTGAGGATATTTGTAACACACCCGATGCCTTAATAGCTTTCCTAGGGATGGGGCATCGAAATTTCGCTCTACTTAACATCTCATATTCTCTGTCTAAGGTCTTTATCCTCTTCTACTCACCTGTAGCATTCTAATAACTGATGCCAGTCTCAAATCTGAGCTTCGGGTTGCAGGTTATGGCTTCCCAATTTTTTTCGGGTGTTCATTGGTTGAGGGATACGTAGCGCTCATGTGGATCCACTTCACATGTGTTGTTTCTAAGCTCCCTTCTCCACGGTAGAAGACCATCCAACATCCAATCCCATGACTAGACTTAATCTCCTTCTCATATATCAGTTGTGGAGGAATTCAGTGCTTCAGTGCTTCATGCCTCTTTTCTATCTATGCACGAGACCACCCAAAGTTTCAAACTTACAAAGTCCTGTAATTTTTCCACGTGGCTCTGGCCTTCAGGCCTTTTCATTTCTCTACCATACTACACCCTAAACACTTCGGAGTCCCGAAGTCTTGGACTCCTATAGTACCGGTCACTTCACCAACCACTTCGGCCAGGTGGGCACGTACCACAAGCTGACACGTAGAAGGGCCAGGGGTGACACGTGTCACGTCCCAATGGGTCTATAGTATATGCGATATGTACAAATATGGGTGACACATGTCATGTCAATATTGGGTCCACATCATCCTAGGTGATGTCATTGTAGCTCATCACTCTGGTATGATCCTCTTTCATTTCTCTCGAAGTAGTCAACGCAGAATTTACCATGGGGTAGATTCAACAATCAGGGACGGATCCAACATGTCCTCAAATCAACGGTTCCCTTCACTTCATTGTTTCGGCCTTCATATATTTTTCCGTGTAATCTCCAATTTGTTCCCAGAGTAGGTCAATGTCAGGTTGAGCACAACCTAGATTTGATAGTGAGAAAAAGTACCAAATCATCTTCAAATCGATGACTCGCGTTACTTTGGGATTCATAGCTTTTCGACACAACACCCCTCAAATTCTCTGTAGTGCCTAGTCTTCAAACTAAAGGATCTAGCACCGCATGTCCCTTGTGTATTGATGGTTGAGAAATAGCCACATGGATCCATAGATCCACGACTAATATTACTTCATGAATTCTACCTTCAGGAGTTTTACAATGCAAACTCCTCTTTTCTCCCGAAGTTGGTCAGCATTGAGATGACCTTAGCATAGATTATGCAGACAATTAGCATGTTTAGATTTTCGATCCTCCGCCATAGTAACTCCGAGATAGATATAGTTTCAGATAAGAGATGCTCACCTCACCAACATGAGGTGACCAGGAATAGATATGGCTTTAGCAGCATGTTCCTCCGCTGGTGAACATTGGTTCACAAAAAGATGGCTTGCAAAACCTGAATTGTCGGGAAAGAGAAACAACCCAGAGGTAGACGGAAGGAGTTAGAAGGATTTGAGTGGAAAGAGGTAGTGTGTCCATAACGTGGCTAGTGAAGGCCAAAGGTTTAGGTTGGCCTAGAAAATGAAACCCTAATCGCTCATACATGGTAATAAGCTAGCAACCATAGTAAAATTTCATTATGATTAAGTAAAAGTAAAAAAATAAACATGTAAACTGATGTCTTCATAATAGTGAGGAAGTTAGTGGTTGAAATCACAACCATTGATTTATTGAGACTACTAAGAATATTCCATCAATATTTAATCTTGTCGATACAAAACTGATTAAGCACTAAAAACCTATTAAATGTGCCCATCGTCTGTATAATCTAGTGGAATCACTCTGTGAACATCAAAAGAAGTTTCTCGATGATATTTTTCCCCTTGACCAAATAAATTTCTTGAAAGAATACCGTAGAACAAATCAAGTTTTAGGGGGGAGATCATTTATGCCCCATGAAAACTGAATTTTCTCGTCTTCTTTTGATTCTCAAGTGGGTGGTTGTGAGAAACTTCCCAAAGGCATTGAGGAGGAGGAAATAGGGCCAAAGATGACAACAGCCTCTGCGCATGCGCCACCACCGATAACAATGAGGAAAAACCAGTCCTCAGCCAGTAAGGAAAAGAAAATATGGTTTTCTCTCACATCTCATGTTTTTCAAGCAGGTGGTTATGAGAAACTTCCCAAAGGCAATGAGAAGAAGAATATAGTGCCAAAGGTGACTGCAGTGCCTATGCATGCGCCACTACCGGGAACAATGAGGAAAGTTGCTAACGAAACACAGAACTTTGGGTATCCTTTCAACCATGCATTACCGGTTATTCGACCAAATACCTAGCTCCTTCTTTCCTATAAAAGAAGGGGTAGGGTTCCCATTTGAAAGGAGGAAAATCATAGTAAATAAACTATACTCAATTGACAATTCCCTTTGTCCCAACCTTTAGCCATCCTTTTGCAAAGAGAAGTATAGAGAAAAGTAGTTGGAAGACAATAGAAGAAGAGTCCAGGACCAGGATCAAGGAGCAGTAGTCGACTTTATCATTTTAAGGTATCATTTCAAAGTTAATAAAAGAATTTCTTTTCCTGTCCTGCCACATGAGATTGTCATTATTTGAATATTGATTGCACCATTGATTAAATCTCTAACCCATTAGTTCATAGATCAAATGCATGTGGTGTTCTTTGCTCATCTTTTGTGAATGCAGGTCAGCATTGGGAGGAGAGTTGAAGACAAAGAATGAGCAAGCATGAAAAGGGATCGACATCAAACACGAAAAATAAGGTACGTCAACTTGATCCCTTGAGCCTTGTATTTACATATGAATAATGGGGGTTTAGGCATGGGATGATGGTAAAAAGTAAGAATCTTTAAGTCATTTCTGCATGCATGATAAAACCCTTAGTGCTAGTCCGTAGGAGGGATTTCCCACCCACAACAAAATTGGCGACCATACTGGGGATCTCTCAAGTTTTTTGGGGATACTTTTTGGTAGTTTTAAATTGGTTTCATCATCTTTTTTCTGAGTTTTTGCAAGAGTCTGAGATAGTAGGGATTCTGGTCTTCCATACCAGTACTCCCTACTTTCTTTGCTTGGATGCATTTTCTTTTTGGGAATTTATAGAGGTACATGCAACCTATATCAGGCTTGCATGTGTGTACATGCACCCTACCTTCACACAGACTGCGTGCATATGCCTGCTGATGAAGTGCTAGCTACGTGTCTGAGAACCTAAAAAATCCTTCTCAAGAAGAGGCAATCATCCTCTCCCTTGTAGAAGTGATCCTTCTCAGGGATATTTTGGGTCCTTCTAGGCCTCTGATTGAACCGTCCATAGTCACATAAAAACCTCAGATCGGATTTTTCGTTGCATCTTTTTCTGTCAAAGTAAGTTTTTGTGTCTTCAAGGGATTCTGGTTCTCAATACCAGTACTCGCTTCCTTAGCTTAGCCGCTTGTATTTCTTCTTTTGAGGAGAAACAAAGGCACACACAGCCTGTAGTGGGCCTACACGTGTGCATATGCATCCTGTCTTTGGGCTGCCCACATGCATATGCTGGTTGTTGAAGTGACAGTCGTGTATTTGTCTAAAAAATTTTGAGGAGGCAATCATCCTCTTCCCTATCAAGTTTTTACTTCCTAGGGTTTTCTTATTTCTTTATGGTCTCTTTCATAAGCATTTTTAGCTTAGGTTGTATTCCAGCATAGCTTGCTTTTTCATTTAAAAGATTTTTTGTGTTTCCTAGCTTTCTTAACTTATTTTTAGCTTGAAATTTTAAGAAAAGCGGGTTACATTTTGAAAAAAATTCCCCCTCATGGCCAGGGGGGGCATGAATCATGCATTCATCAGTTTCTTTTGGAATCTTTTGTTATTTCTACTTTGATTGGCAGAAAATATAAAAAAAAAAAACTTAGTTTGTTAGATCTCTTTCTTTCCTGGCATTTTCTTTGCATTGTTATTTGAAAAAGAAAAAGAAATTAGCATAGCATTGTTCTTTCTTCTAATTTTAAAAGCATTTCCAAAAGAAAAAAAATAAGAAATATAATCATTCTTTGCCAGTGTTCATATCAATTTCATCATTTTTCGCAAGAGTCTTAACAACAACAGTTGCACTACCGTACCCTTTTTGAGTAAATCAAGCCAGTAAAAATAACACTAATTAAAATTTAGTAGAGTTTATGTTGGTAGGGTCCATCAACTAGATTAGGCTAGAGCCTTGATTTAGGTTTGAGAGGAAACTCTTCAAGGCTTCAAAACATAGATAAGAGACTATGCTAGGGAGTGTTAAAAGTCAAGTATCGTGGAAGTTATCTGGGACACCCCCTTTAACACAGGGGCTAAACGCAAGGTCACGTGAGGAAAGGTAGCAGAGATAACCCCTCCAAAACCGGACCAGGCATCGTGAGGTACACATATGAAGGAATTGTCTTGGGATTTCGTTGATCGCATTTTCCACGGAGCTTCGTGGGTCTCGAATTCGTTCGAGGTCCTCAGTCATCTTCCAGAACACTTGATTTCGATACCCTTGATAGGTTTCGGGCTTGATACCCTACTTGTTGCAGTCCACCTAACTGTCAACTGTACCCGCCTAGTGATTCTTCATGAGATGGCAACAGAGTTGCCTTTATTTTAGGGACTTACACAGGTGACCGTGGGGGTATACTATAGTACCTAGGGAAGAAATTGGGCCATGCTTTGCAGAGTATACCCGGAGGGTGCTTCCATATTTGAGTTGCACTTGCATTGGTAAGTTTCTCTAGTGTTGGTTGGTGTCACTGTTCTTCCAACTAGTTAGTCGTTTGCTTGATTTGCCTTTAGGAACTTTTAGTGTGTTCTCTATGATCCCGACTTTTCCATAGTGAGTTAGTCATTTGTGGGTTTGGGTCTCTAACCTAGGGTGGTATAACACCCACTTCGTCGATTGAGAGGATTTTTCTGTCTTCTGCTTAGAAATGTGGACCTGCCTCTTTATAAGCATTGTTTTGATAACACTGGTTCTTTAGAGTTAGTGTATGAGACTTTTACAGATTTGAACGATCCCGCAAAGGCAGAACCTCTACATAAGATATTCATGGATAAAGTTCCTAACGATACCAGCCAAGGAACCCCTTCGCAAGGGGATTCTTGTGTTTTTCATTTCTTTGAAAACATTGGTGTCCCTTTGATGGCCACTTTGTACATTCTTGGGTTGAATGTGGGACTACCGGCTTGGTTGGGTACCATTCCAAATGTCTTGAATGCTCTTGATGCTTCTTAGTTAAGCACCTTAAGTCATGGGCACCATGTTGATGTTTCTTCATCAACAAAGTCTTCTCCTCCTCCTTGTCCCAGCTCTGGTGAAAGTACGGTTACTAGTAACTGGAAGTCTAAATGAAACTGAAAGAGGAAGAATAGGAAGCATAAATCACCAACCTCTGCGAGTCATGTTGGATATAGGTAAAAAACCTCTGCAAGTCACATTGAAGACCAGCACCCAGCCTATACAAGTTATGCTGGGGGAAATCACTCACCCTCTACAAGTCATGTTGGGGGAAAAATTCCAGTCCCTGCTAGTCATACTGGCAATAGGTCTGTAGCATCTGCGAGTCATGTTATCGACCCATCACCAACCTCTGCAAATAATGTTGGAGATGCGCAACTAGCCACTACTAGTCATGCTGGCGACATTTATTCTATTGAGAAACCTAGACAGATAGGATGTAAGCCTAAGTTTTCTTGTAAGCTTTGCAAGGGAGATCACCTTACTCATTTATTCCCTGGCATTCCAGACGTACAAAGATTGTGGTCCCTATCTGCAAGCTCTTCTGATTAAGAGTCTGTTGAGGTTTCCTCATAGAATATTCAACCATTGGTTGAAAAAGTGGTCATGTCGATGCAGTCATCGGCTGATCCCACTCCTATTTTTGGGGGTGAGGTGCCTTTAGACCTTGTAGTCTCTCAGCCTATTCAACCATTGGTTGAGAAAGTGATCATGTCGATGAAGTCATCGATTGATCCCACTCCTCTTTTGAGGGGTGAGGTGACTTTAGACAATGTAGTCTCTCAGCCTATTCATCCATTGGCTGAGAAAGTGGTCATATCGATGTAGCCATCGGTTGATCGCACTCCTCTTTTGGGGGGTGAGGTGCCTTTAGACCATGTAGTCTTGTAGCATATTCATCCATTGGTTGTGAAAGTGGTCATGCCGATGCAATCATCGACTGATCCCACTCCTCTTTTGGGGGGTGAGGTGTCGTTACACCATGTAGTCCCACAACCTATTCAACCATTGGTTGCGAAAGTGGTCATGCCGATACAATCATTGGATGATCCCACTCTTCTTTTGGGGAGTGGCGTGTCTATCGACTATGTTTTTAGCATTTCTGGTTCAATATTTTCCGAACAAGGGGGCGTTCCACTCATTCCGAGCACACCCCCTCCAAGCCCTAGGATGGTTTCCTTTGATTGGAATGACCTTATTAAGCCTCTTCTTCCTTATGTCTCACCTTTTCAAATAAGGTTTGAAGTTAAATCAATAAACATTTATCAATGTATTTTGGATGAGGGAGCCTTTGCAAGTATTTTATCCTCCTTGGTTTGGAAAGTCTTGGGATCTCCCAAGATCGTGTGTTCTTCGCATGAGCTGTTGGATTTTGATAAACTTCCTAGTGAATATTTCGAGATTCTTCCTCAATTGCCTATCTCATTAGGTGGGAAGATTGTCCTTGTTGATGCTATAGTGGTGCAAGGCCTGTTAGATTTCAATATGCTTCTCAGGCATGATTATGTATATGCTATGAATGCTGTAGTGTCTACGCTCTTCCGAGTGATGAATTTACCTCACAATGGAAGTATTGTCAGTATCAACCAACTGGCATATGATAATCACCATCCTAATTTGGAATTATTTTAGGCTACCCCTTTATATGTTCCTAGCATTCGTGTAGATTCTATCCCGCCACACGTTAATTATGTGGCGTCTTATCCTCGGTGTTCAATTGCTTATGAGCAGGAATCGATGCAATCATGTGTTCCCTCTCGAGACTTGGTCTCAACAATTGATCCATTAGTTTATCCAATGGGGGCATGGGAATCCTTACTTCCCTCTCTTGGTCCAAGTGGGCTTGAGTATCCTTTTGAGTATGATCTCGNATAGAATTTGCCAATCCTGGCCAGAACTTCCATCGTCATATCGAGTATGGTCAATTTACTTCACCCTTTGGGACTGTCGACCCTCGTTTGCGTGATTTCTTGTATTTTGAATTTCCTTCAGATGAGGCTATCCTTGAGGCCATGACTATGATTTATATACCGCAGGAGGACTTACACTTTGGTTTGTGTTTTCTTCCCTTCTGGGAGACTTTCCAAGTTGACTATCGAAGAGACTCTTGGTCTGAGCCTAACAACGGGCTCTACCTGAACTAGTTTCATACATGACTTGTAGCCCCCACGAGTCTTCTTTTAAGCCCTTTTCAGACCCTCTAAAAATGAAAATATTGTCGAGCGATCTCGTTGACCTTCACACTCGTTAAACTAAAATTTGAAAGAACATCTGTCCGACGGTATTTTACCCCTTTTTTAGTTCATATGGTAAACTGTACAAACAAAGGTATACTCTAGAGGCCTTGGTTCTCTAGAAGAGTATTCTCAGGTATAATTTTAACCCTTTTTGGGTCTGAGAGACTAAATTTACGAAAAAGAAACCCCCATAGAGTCCATAGTTAAGCTCTTTTCAGACTCCCTAAAATTGAAAAGATCATTGAGTGACCTTATTCTTTCACACTCATTAAATTGGTCTAGAAGAACATTCCTGATGGAGTCCATAGTTAATCTTTTTTCAGACTCCTTAAAAATGAAAAAATTGTCGAGTGATTTTGTCTTTATCACACTCGATAAAATGGTTCTAAATAGATGTCTTTTCAGTGCTAATTTACCCCTTTTTAGAACCGACTAGACTACCTTCGAAAAAGGTACCATAGTGGAGTCTCCTTTTGTGTGTTTTCAGACTCTCTAAATATGAAAAACCATCGAGTTTACCTTCTCTAGGCTCGTTAAAATTACATCAAAGGACGTTACCATTGTGTATTTTGTTAATCGCGTTTGCATACCTGTGTCTTTGGCCTAATGCTGGATCCATGTTGCTCTCATTTGAACCATATGAAGCATGCCTTATATGCAAGACTTGTATCACTTTGCCTCTGCATCTTGACACATTTGGCCACTGGAGGATTTTTCCCAAGTGTCCTTTTCCTACATATGTCCCTTGGCCCTGAGCATCCATGTGTTTTGTGCACTTGGAACTGATATGTTTGCGACACTCGATCCTCCTTTGTAACGTAAAATTCTTTTATTCTTTTTCAAGCTTTCCAACATTATTGAAAAAGACAAAAAAATCAAATATACCCCAAAAAGAGGAAGCAAAAAGTATTTTCTTTTTATTTGCAGCACAATGAGTCTCCCTTGGACAAAGTACATCCTTCCATTTTTTTTTCAAGATCTGAGATTTAATATGACCTTAGGAAGTTGTTCTCGCTACATAGAGTTGTGTCCTCCTCCATTTGCTTATTCTTCCAAACATATGGAGAGTTTGTGTTGCCTCCTACCTTGTGAACTTATGTCAATGCCATGCTGCCTGAGTCTCATCATTTGTTGTGCTATTTTCCAAGGAAATTTTTTACAAATCCTGAGTTGACCCCTCTATAGTTTGTCTCTTGCCCTCGTGCCCAGCCATCCCAAAATTCCAATCAAGTCTTTGTTCGAAATTAATGAAACCTTCAATTTGATCATCAAGATTCTCTAGTCCATGACTGACAAGCCATCAAATACCTCCGGGTAGTGAATTCGTACACTCATATTACACTCCTATCCAAGTTTTGAAGATTTTAAAGTTGTTTCTTGAGATCTAAAGACCTCATCTCCAGCCATCAGGCCTTATCAACTTCTAGAAGATGGATACTATACATGTATACCTTTTTGATTTTGAGATGTAGATCCATTGTGTATTGCTCATGGCTACACTTTATATAGTTATATGACATGGATCTATAATGTATTTTATTGGCAGCCATGATTTTATTTCATCCCAAGCATGGGTATGCCCGCCTCAGTGAGACAATTTTAATTTTGTAGATGGAAGCTCCCGATTTCTGGTCCCTGAGCTGACTTGTTTGGAACATTGGTGAAGATTGATAATGTATTTCGGCCATCATATTCTCTTCTCACCTCACACATTAGGGGCATCTATTATAACCCTAATTTGCACCAAGCATGCTTAGCTGGCATCAAGCCATCCCATATTCCTTCTTTTCCAAGCCACTACTGAACAACTTTTCTAAAAACTCCATTTTTAAAGGCCCAAGGACCATGCTCAATTACAGCCTGCGTGTATCTACAATGTCCATGCTAGCTGACCCACTACAGCCCACGTGGACCTTCAGAAGCATGAAAAAAGGAAATTTGTTGATGGAACACACAACTTTGGGTATCCTTTTGGCCATGCATGGATGGTCATTCGACCAAATACTTAGCTCCTTCTAGCCTATGAAATAAGGGGTAGGGTTCCCATTTGAAAGGAGGAAAATCATAGTAAAGAAACTATACCTGATTGAGCATTCCCTTTGTCCCAACCTTTAGGCATCCTTGTAAAAAGAGAAGTATAGAGAAAAGAAATTGGAAGACAGTGGAAGAAGATCCCAGGACCAGGATCGACGAGCAGTAGCCGACTTTATCATTGTAAGGTATATTTGTAAAGTTAATCAAAGAATTTATTTTCCCATCCCACCACATGAGATTGTCATTATTTGAATATTGATTACACCATTGATTAAATCTATAACCCATTAGCTCATAGATCAAATGTATGTGGAGTTCTTTTTTCGTCTTTTGTGAATGCAGGTCAGCATTGGGAGGAGAGTTGCAGTCAAAGAATGACAAAGCATGAAAGGGGATCAACATCAAACATGAAAAATATGGTACGTCAAATTGATCCCTCAAGCCTTGTATTTACATATGAGTAATGGGGGTTTAGGAATGGGATGATGGTAAAAAGTAAGAATCCTTAGGTCATTTCTGC
>JASDQU010239830.1:1075-13683 GCA_032191745.1 Picea mariana
CATATGAGCAGGTTGCAGATGTGTTGACCAAGCCTTTGTCTCGTGTGATGTTTGAGAACTTCTGAGACAAGCTTGGTGTTGTCCGAAAGGACTTCCCTCGAAAGGGGGAGTGATTTTGATGACACTATAGTATCTTGACCAACAACGGGTAGCTCCGTTAGGATTTTACATCCTAAGGGATTGATCATACCTGGGTAGATCTCGAAGGTTCGGTAAGGATGGTCTGTCAGAGTACCCGTGCATGTATATGTCAGTTGTGGTCAGTAGTGGTAGCTCCGTTAGGATTTTATATCCTAGGGAATCTTATGATTCCTGGGAAAATCCCCAAGGTCCGGTAAGGATGGTTTGTCAGAGTACCACATGGTAGCTTTGTTAGGATTTTATATCCTAGGGAATCTTTTGATTCCTGGGCATATCCCGAAGGTCCGGTAAGGACGGTTTTTCAGAGTCCCAGAAAATGTTGTTGTTGCACCTGCCTCATTATGTTGCCATATGATGATGATGTTGTTATCTCAGCCTCGTGCTAATGATGTTTCTATTCCAGCCTCGTGTTGTTGTTGTTGATGACGTTGTATCAACCTCGTTTTGTTGATGATGTTGTATCAGCCTTGTTCTGTTGATGATGTTGTATCAGCCTTGTTCTGTTGATGATGTTGTATCAACCTTGTGTTGTTGATGATGATGTTGTATTAGTTTTATACTAATTGATGTTGATGCAGATGATGATGATGATACTACTCCAGCTCCATGCTATGAACGATGATGTTATTGATGATGAGAAAAGCTTCCAATGATTTGTAGATGTGTCAATCAGTGTTCCAGATGCTGATGATGTTTCTTCCCTCTCTCTCTCCTAATGATGTTGTAGAATACCCTTCTTGTTAAGGGGGAGTGTTGAAATATTGTAACTGCGAAGAACATTCTACTTATAATTGAATTATTATTATATAGATCAAATCTCATTTTGTGGATTGATCATGTTGGGTCTTGTCTAAGACCAAATCTCCTTTTGTGGATTGGTCAAACCATAGTTTTATGGTGGTGTTTGTAAAGTTGGCCCCTAGGGCTTAATAAAGTGGTTTTACCCACTAGTTGAAGAAGTCGGCCCTACTTGGTGAAAAGACACAACCTTAGTGCCCCTCAGCTAGTATAAATAAGAGAGGATGGCGCCTCATTCACTCACTCACTCAAGTCACTCATCTAGTCTGGAAGTTTTGAAGATCGTTGCAGTTACAAGAAGAAGGAGAGAGAGGCACATGCTCAGTCTTGGATATTCTCTAGTGTTTTGGTCTAAGTCTTGGCATTGTATTGGTAATCTATTATTGAGGAATTTTTTGCTGGGTTTTCTCCCCCATGATGGTTTCCCGCGATAAAATGTTGTGTACCTTGTGATCTTGTTTCTTTCAGTGATCCTGCTGATGCTATTATTATTTAGTAAATTGAAAAAGAACTTAATAGCAGCTCTAAATTTAACACTTTACAACATACTTCCCTTGCCCTAGGAAGATTGGGACATATTTGGAACCTGGAAGAGGGATGACCGGATCCCAAAAAACTGTGGTCGTAGGTCTGTCATACTGGATCATGGTCTCAAGACCAAAGTAAAGAACGGTTGCACGCTGGAAAAAGCTAGAATGAGACTTGTACAGTGAAAGAAAGGATTGGTTCGATATCACACAGATTCCAGATGTTTAAAGAATAGTGTAGAACATTAAGATGTGCTATGAAAGACTAGTGTAGAACATTAAGAATAGTGTAGAACATCAACATAAATTAGTTCAAAGCTTGAAATATCTTGTTACTCCAACACATACCAATACAAAACATGGTCCGCAGTGGACATAAGCCACAACCTTATTAAAGACAACAAGAATATTATCTAAGTCAAAAATTTGATCTGTCATGCACATGCCAACAAAGGAAGCGTGGAATTTAATGTTGTTCTAAAGCATAGCGACTCGACATTTAGGTATTTTACTAATTTGGGTTGTGAAGTTTATACATACAAGGGATTATGCAAATTTTATAAAGTTGAAAATGGCTCAAGTTTGTAATATTATGTAATGACAGTTTGAATCCAATCAAGTAATGTCGAAAATAATGAAAAGAAAATGAGTGCAAAGTTTTTGTAAATGTGAAACAAGTCCAAAGATTTAAAGAAGTTGAAGTCAAAGTTGAAAGTCTAGAGTCAAAGTAGTAAATTGAAGGTGAAAGTTAGTCAAGATGAAAGACTGTCCTCAAAATGAAGTCATTGAGATTGTGAAAGTTAATGGTTGAGAATTTATTAAGTTAAGTGTAATTGTGGCTTAAAATATCTTGCTTATGTAATGAAGTGATTCAAATCAAGTTTGAAGAAAGTTGGAGTCAATTAAAAGATTAGGGTCATAAAGAAGTCATTGATGTGTAAGAAGGGTGCATGATCGATGTTACCCCACACCCAAAGTTTAAATTTATGGTTAATTCATTGCATGAAAGCTGCTTGACTTAGTGAATCCCTTGTAAAGTCAAGTGAGTCAAAGATATTGAAGGCATCCAAGTTAATTTGAAAATCAGTCTTGTCAAGGTCAAGTAAAGTATTTAGATATTATCGTGTCATGAAAAAGTATGGTTGAAATAATTTAGTGACATTTAGTATGGCCAACTATTGTCACAAGTTTGAGTCTATGTTGGAACTGTCCATTTCGACATTAAACAATGTTTGTAGGAATCACTGAGTACCAGATAGAATATGATGAAGATCTCAAGCAAAGTTCATGAAAGAAGAAACATAATTTGACGTAGATAATGCAACCAAAATAGGATAAAGAAGATGAGAACAAAAAGAACACTAATGAATAATGAAGAAGATGCTAACTCCATAACAAGCAGATGATAGAGAAAAGTGCAAGAAAGAAGAAGACTGATGCAGAGAGAAGAAGAATTTGGTGGCAAGAAGAATCCCTACAACTATTGAAGCTTAAGTGAGGAGCAAATAAAATCTCAGAGAAAAGGTCCAAGGTGAATAAGGACCATAAATACCAATAAACCAGGTTTGTAGGAAGAAACAACCTGGGTGAGGTATCTAGCAAGGTGAGAATGACTTGTTGAGGAAGACGGTGAGTACATGGATAGGAAAATGAAGGGCTTAGTAGAAGGAAAATGCTTAGAAAGGTGATGTAGACTTCATGACAGAGAAAGATGAAGTAGATGGACTCTTGGACATGAACAAAAGAAGCAAAGGGAAAGGGTATATTGAAGAGAAAAGGATAGTGAAGGATAAAGCTGCAAATGGCACAGGAAAATCGATATAAAGAATGAAGCAATGAAAGAGAAGCTGCAAGGACAAGGAAGAAATTTTGATGCAGCAAGAAGAAAAGGCAGTGGAAGAAAAGCACCAGACACATATAGTAGAAGCAAGAAGAAGGAAGTAAAGCAAGGTAAAAAATAATAGCACTGTGTGTTGATGTAGATGCAATAAATCCATGAAAGAGACATATCTAAGCAGTTTAATGGTCCTTGAATAATGTTCTAAAAAGGTCTTGGTATTATGTTTGTATAAAGGCTAGATTAGCCTAAAATGAAATTGTATGTACTTGGTGTAAGCCTAATGAGGCGTGTATTCCCCATAATTTGATGTAGTGAATGGTTCATGAAACCACTTGTTATGAGAGATAACTTGTTGAAGGAAATGAAGATTGGAAAGTTAGGAGAATAAGCTCGACCATGGGCTGAACCACTAATTTGAGGTAGTCCACAATTGGTAGAAGATTTGAGGTATCCCACGATTGGTAGAAGATCTGAGGCAGCCAAAGAGATTTCAAGTCATGAAAAAGGGACTTGAGTAGTTAAGCATGAAAGGGAATTGTAAGTTATGAAAAAGGAACTTCCGTGGAGAAAACAGTGAATAGAGGTTTGCGAGATAGCAGATAAAGCTAGAGGAAGAGTGCATCAGAGAAGAAAATCTATCGACATTGATGAACTCATGGACAAGAGCCCATGAATAAGTCTTTTGTTCCTTGGTACTCTAATGCAAGAGCATTGAGAGTCTGGCTACAGGTAAGCCAAAGAAAACCCAGGATGATGATGCAGGGGGAGTAAAACGTACAGGCATGCAGACATGTGATCGAAGAATGGTTGATGAACCGTGTTAAAGAAAAGTTTTCCTAGAGAACCAGCGAATACAATGGCTAGTGACCTTGTACTCTAGTGGATGGTAATCTTTTTATGTGGACTTCAACACTATTTATGTTTACAGGTACAATATG
Organism: Picea mariana; assembly: GCA_032191745.1. NCBI lineage: Eukaryota > Viridiplantae > Streptophyta > Pinopsida > Pinales > Pinaceae > Picea > Picea mariana. Next base: position 5,320 of record JASDQU010239830.1, read on the forward strand.
AAAATGAGGAGGATCGAGGACAAGAATGAAGTATACCAAAGATCATGGGAGACAGAGAGTAGTGAAGATGAAACCAGTTCAAAGGACTAAGTGGAAAAGAGAAATAATTGGATTACAAGTATTCATTAAGGGGGAAGTATGATGAAATAACTYCTACTTGTGATCATGAATAGTGAATAAATTATATGATGAAATTGTAATGATGTAGACAAATTCTAGAAGTCTGCGTGAGAGTGAGAGTGGGAGATGAGGAGGAATGGGAGAATTTATTGATGGATATCTATTGAAAGATTCATGGAGAATTGTGGGGATAGTTATGTGTTTGGTTTGCATAAAATATCTAATTTTGATATGGTTGTTATGGTCACCTATAGTTATATAAAGGGACCAATTGTACAATAGATGAAACATGGGATTGGTTGAATAATATAATTCCCCCTTCATGGGTTTTCTTGAGCATATTTTCTAGTGTCCCTTGCTTTGCAAAATGTAGTGTATATGTGTATGTTTATTTCGTTGTGACTTTGATGTCATCACAAAATGACCAATTTTTTTAATATGGGTTTTGTATGATAGTTTATATGATAAATACACAATGGCCATAATCGTTTATCTAATAAATACCCAAATAACAACTTCAATTCATCTATAGATTCTTTGTTGTTGATTCAATTTTGAATCTCACTATTGTTGCATGTGATTTGACTGAAGTGGAGGTTGTTCAACCACTTTGCCTATCAAATTTATGTTGCTTCTCTTCTCGATTTTTGACACATCGTTTACCTTCTTGGTGTTGGGTTGTTATATTATTTGTAGTGGAAATTGAGTCAACCAATTGGCTAGTCAAGGACGATTGACTAGGTGATTGATTGATTGAACGATTAAGTCAATTCGAAGGTTAGAAGGTGGTCGACTAGATGGTCTATTAGTAGCCAATTGGTGGTTGACAAGTTAGTCAACTAGAGGTCAACTGATGGTCGATTGGTAGTTGACTGGTGGTTGAAAAGTTAACCGACTAGAGGTCGATTGATGGTCAATTGGTAGTTGGATAGAGGTCAAAAGGTGGTCGAATGGATGGTCAATTCGTAGTTGACTAGAGGTCAACTAGTATTCGACTACTGGTCGAAACTAGCAACATAATCCCAAGAATTAAAGGATTGCAACCAATCATCTTCATGGATTTGTAACCATTTTGGGACCGAATTATCCACACTTGGGGGAACCCCTTCCACTTATAATGAATCGACATTTATTAGAATTTCTCCATGCACTGCACATTGGACTAGCTCCCCTAGGGTTCTTAGGCCATCACCTTTAATTGGGACCCACGTACCAAAGCATGCCTTCTGTATTCCACCGCATCCCATATATGGGTCATTGTTAAGAACTTCATAGTTCATTAATGTTTAATGGAAAAATGAACCTCCTCATGTACTATGCATTTCTTAGCTTGGAAACACGTGGTTCATTTTTTTCCAAGTTACAAATCTCGGGGAAAACCCCCAAGTACTTCCCCTCATTTCGAGTATGGTACCCAGGGTAAACCCTAGAATCTTCAGGGCACAGGGCCGGTCAACAACAATGCTTGAAGACATTACAATATATACTTGTTAAGATCTCAACATGTCACTTGCGATAATTGAACCTGGGTGGGGAGGATAAAAATCATTCCTCCCAACCACCCAAGCTAAACCTAGTTGACGGAAACACATGGTTCATTTGTGTGGATGGTGTGTTAATTTGCTTGTTCTTTCATTTTCATGTTTCAATTATTTTCACAAATTTGAGCATTAAGCTAGTAATAAAAAATATGAGATCTAATGAAATAAACTACCTAATAAAAGATTTCAAAATATTGCAAGATATGTTGGGGTGAACTATTATAGTGAAATATACATGGTAGTTTATAGATCATATTGGTATGATAGTAGTTTTCTTTGGGTTTTTTTGGGAAGTTGTAGGATCCGAGAATTGGCTTAAGAAGGAAGTCACAAAACCCTAGATACGATAGATGAGTCCAGTCATAACAACCCTCGAGATGTAGTAGAAGAGACATTTATGAAGTTGGAAGAACAAGTCATCAATATCTCTCACAACATGGACCTCCTCATGGCAGCTCTAGCGAATAATTTTGGACCTTTTGGGTAATTTGGTGGCTTTAATCAAAAGTTGGATCAAATGAGGAATTTAGAGACAGTGAAGACCCCAAAAAGGAGTAAAAAAAATATCTCGAGAAAGAGAAATCAAGTTCCATTGTTATTACTTCTTTACAATCCCTATTCAAAATGGAAGTGAAAGTGGACATCAAGCTCTACCAAGGTGAGATTGACGTTGTTAAGTTGAATAATTGGTTGCAATAGTTAGAAGTGTATTTCAGTGTCCATAATATAGACAAAGAGCAGAAGATTATGTTTCCTCGATTGAAACTAGAGGGCCATGCACTAACGTGGTGGAAAATCTACATGAAGACACTTAGGTTGGAGGGCGATTTGCCAATAACTAAGTGGAAGGCGTTTAAAACCCTCATCAAGACCCAATTTTACCCCATTGGGTATGTAGAGGACCAGTGGATCTATTGCCATCAATTTAGGCAGAGGCAAGGGTAGATTGTGAAAAGGTACACCACTAAGTTCAAGAAGATGGTGATTATGTTGGGTATCTCTCCCAAGAAGCCAAATGTCCTCCTTAAGTATTTGGGGGGTCTACACAATCATTTGTGAAAGTAAGTGATGCTTGTCAAACTGAGGATTGTTCATGAGGCATTTGTGCAAGCACAATACTTGGAGAACATAGGCCATAATAAAGGACATCCAAGTGGTTCTCAACAAAAACACCACCAAGATGCTTCCAAATAAGGGAAGAATAAGTGGAAAGGAAAAGACAAGAAGATGATAGCCATTGCACATTAGTGCAAGGATCCAAGTAACCACTACAACCATTGTAATATTGATGGTCACACCAAAGATAAATGTTGGAAACTACATTCAAAGCTTGATCCCAAGAATCGTAAGAAGGATTCCAAGAAGAAGAACTTGTTATCCATGGATTTACGCAACCTAGTAGAGAGAAGTTTAGATGTGGATGAGAACATTGGTTTCACTATAGTGCAGAAGGAGGTGAATATGATTAGCCTTCATCACAAGGAAGAGAAGGAGATGACAAAACTCTTCCACGTTAAGATCCAAGTCAAAAATACCAAGGTAGATGCTTTATTTGATTCTGCTTCATAGGCCAACCTTATAGCAAACAATTTGGTTAGCAATATTGGGTTGGAAGTTCATGATCATACTAGCCCAAATCCATTGGGCTGGGTAAATAATGATGCAGATATCACAATCATGAAATAATGTAAGATTAATTTTGATATAAGTGTAGTTTTTATTGATGAAGTGGAGGTAGATATAGTACCYCTTGATGTGTGCAGTGTAGTGTTTGGAATCCCCTACATGTATATGAGGGATGGGATCTTTATGTGGAGAGAAAACTAGTACCACATSATCAAGGATGGGAAGTCTTATATCATTAATTCACACAAAGGTAATCCCAAGATCTCTCTAGTAAGTGCCAACCAAGTAAAAAAGTTGATCAATTCCCTAGGTGGGAAGGAGAATAATCATTTATCCCAACCACCCATGCTAAACCCAATTGATGGAAACACATGCTTCATTTGTGTGGATGGTGTGTTAATTTTCTTTTTCTTTCATTTTCATGTTTCAATTATGCTTTTCTCAAGAAAGGATCGGTCGGGTGATGAATCGGTAAGAGTAAAGAGATCCCTGGAGGGATGTACTAAAGATCATAAATGTCAGTTTAAGAATTTTTTTTATGCATATAGACAAATGTTCCAAGAACCTAAAGGTTTATCACCCAAGAGGGAATTGAGACACAATATACAGTTGTATCTTGACACCCCATTACCAAATATTGGGTTGTATATATAATATGTAATAGAAGCACATGAAGTGAAGAAACAATTGTAGCAGTTACTAAACAAGGGAGTAATTCGACCAAGCACCTCACTTTATGGGTCACCTATCATCATAGTACCCAAGAAGGATGGGACTTGGTGAATGTGTATCGAATACAGAGCCTTGAACCAAATCACCCTCAAGAATTGGTATCCTCTGCCTAGGATCAATGATTTTTTATACCAATTGCGACATAACAAGTAATTCACCTAGTTGGGTCTCAAATTGGGATACCACTAGGTATGCATTAAAGAAGAATTCACTTGGAAGACCACCTTCAAGATGAGGCAAGGTCTATATGAATGGCTAGTAATGCCTTTTGGTTTATGTAATGCACAAACTACATTTATGTGATTGATGAATGATGTATTGTGTCATTTTTTATATTAATTTGTAATAATGCATTTGGATGACATATTGGTTTATAGCTCTACCTGGGAAGAGCACATCTCACATCTCATGTAGGTTTTAGAGACTTTGAAAAAGCATCAGTTGCTAGCTAACCTTAAGAAAGGTGAGTTCGCTCAATAGTCATTGGTGTATTTGGGGTACATGATTGGTGAAGGGGAACTCAAGATAGATCCCATGAAGATGCAGGCCATCCTCAAGTGGCCAGTTCCTACTAATGTCATTGAAGTTAAGAGATTTGCTGGAGAAGTACCGTACTTACAAAATTTTATAACACCCTTTTCAATGATAGATGTGCCACTCCATGCCATAACAACTAGAGGTAAGAGTTTCTAGTGGGGAAATAATCAATAGAAATATTTTGATGAGATGAAATAGAAGATTATTCAAGCACCAATTCTTACATTGCCTAACTTGAATCCCTTCAAAGTGGATATGGATGTAGTAGATATGTTATGGGAGAGGTGTTGATGTAGGGAAGTAAGTTGGTTTGTTATCATTTTGAAATCTTTCATGGAGGAGTTTTGAACTAACCTACATATGGTAARGAACTCTATTGTTTGGTTCAAKATGTTGAGAAGTGGAAGCACTATCTAATRGGAAAGAAAACCATTATACACATTGATCACCAGCCACTGCAATATTTTCAGTCCCATAGTAAGMTTTAGTGAGCTAGACATTACAAGTAGATGGGGTTTTTGCAACAATTTCATCTAGTCATCAAATATCAAAATGGAAACTCTAATAAGTTGGCAGGCATGCTTTCAAGGCCACCCACATCAAAAATTGCAGCTTTGGTAACTCTTATGCACATGGAACCTTTTACCCACAATGCATATAAAGATGCATACACATAAGGTGAGGACTTTAAAGAGGTTTTTTAGTAACTACAATGCCAAATTCATGTAGAAGAAGGTGATGGAAGGTTGACTATCATATCCAGAATGGGTTTCTCTATAAACTAGACAAGCTTTGTGCTCCTAAAAGTGAAAGATTGCAGTTGATCAGAGAGGCTCACACCTCCAAGGTTGTAGGACATTTTGGTGTTGGGAAAATAGTTTCCAACTTACAAAGCTATGTGTATTGGCCTAGAATGCAAGAAGATGTAGCTCAGTATATTAGAGGATGCATACTTTGTTGGACCAACAAGTCTAGTAATAGAAACCAAGGTCTATACCATCCCATACATGTACCCACTCGACCTTGGGATAGTGTTTCCATGGATTTTGTGGATGGTTTACCAAAAACCAGAAAGGGACATGACTATTTTTTTGTGGTAGTTGACATGTTCAACAAGATGTGCATTCTTATGCTTGTAAAAAAGACCATCAAAGGACAAGAAGCAACAAACATGATCTTTGAACATGTTTAGGTGCACTTTGGGGTACCATGGAGAATCATCTCATATAGGGATACCATATTTCACAATGCCTTTTTTACTACACTTTGGGAAAATATGGACACCAAGTTGAAGAGATCCACAACTTTCCATCCACAAATAGAAGCAGTCGACATGACATTGATTTATCTTTTGAGGGGTTACAATCAGAAGCATCCAAAGACCTATGATGATAATTTGAACTATATTCAACACTCTTATAATAGAGTGGTCCACACTTCTACTAGTAAGTCCTCTTTTGAAACTCACTTTGGGTATTTGTTGCCTTCACCCTTGGATGTTGTATATGGACAACAAGGAGAAGCAATGGAAGACATCACAAAAGAAGCATTGAAAGTAAAAAAAATAATTGTTGGAATTGTTACCCTATCAAGAGTATCAACCTTTGGATACCCTTACAATGGTATCATGTACCTTCTTTCATGAGCTTTCAATCATCTTTGATCAGTGCCAGACTCAATCCTTTTCATTCTCCAATTTTCAACATGATGTCAAAAGACAAAAATGAACCATGATGTGCTTACTTCATATGCTCAGATACTCCTTGGTGATCCACATCACTCCATAGATGCTTCATGTGTAATATTTRTTTATCTATGATGATATAACCCTCTAGCATGTCATAAAGTCGTGGTTACCTTAYGACGGTTGATTAGGATGTCATGGAACATAAWTTTTTTTCACTTGCGTTGTTTCATCATGGGAAACATATTTGGTTAGAAGTATGTCCCTCTTCTAAGATGACTCATACTAACAGGTTGTTTAGATTGGGTAGCACAATCTATATCCCGATCACACTMAKCATTTTCCATTTCCCTGGTATCACTCGTTTCCATCCACATTAAAAAACAACATCWCGTYATGTATGGCTACWCAAAGGTCAAAAGGAAAGATCGGGAAAAAAAAGGCCTATGTCCAATAAATCCATGAGGCTAAAGAGGTGAAGAGMAAAGTCAAATAAAGTATAAACTACTTCACTATGGTCCCCCTCCTTCAAGTCCTAAGAGAAAAATGGTTATCTAAAGAAAAAAGTACTTAAAAAAATCAAAGAAAATAAAGGGGAAGTGTGTGTAGACCGAAGTAGTAAAGGCTCCCTCTAGAAGGAAAATATGAAAAGAATGCCTAGCTAAACTAAAGCTAGAGATCACAAAAGCTAAAATGGACTATGCATGTCTACAACTCTGAGAGTCATCACATGAACATTCATTTGTTCTCGTTCCATTCCTAATCTCACTAATTGCCTATCCACAACCTAAAAAACTTAGGAAATATGAGTTTTCCTTAGGAGTGGGCTTATTTTAAATTATTAACGATGTTTCCCTAGGTAAAACTTAGGCAAGTGTTTAAATTAAATTAAAATGTTATGTTTACTAGGAAATTATCACTTGGAGCTATGAATTAGTGATTTCCTAAGGGGTTAGACCCATCATCCTAGGTAAATATTGCACATTGGAGCGTTATTTGACCCATTGGACACATGGAGCACATATTTTCCTATTTGAGCACATGTTTAATATCTCAACTTAAGTGGAAGGGTGAATTTCACCTTGGCACATGATTTATTTCATTAATGAAGCAATGTGATGAACTTATTTGACCACTTGACCCTTTCCTAAAGGGGGTGTGTCATGAAAAACATTATTTTATGGTGATTGACCTTGTCAAGAAAAAGAAAGGCACTATTTTACTATTATTTGACCACATCAAGGGAGAAAATCATTATCTATTGTAAGAGCACATTTAAATATTATTTGGCTCATGGTTCAATGATTTTACCCATGGTATTGTTTTCATCCATGGTTTTTTGTAAATGGTTTAGGGCTTCCTCTTCATCTATAAAATGGGAAAGTCTCTCATTTGTAAGCAGGATTGAATTGGAGAATAAAGGGAGTTTTTTCCCAAGCATTGTGGTGTAAGTTTTCTCTTATTTGGTGAATAATTTCTTATGTTTTAGTGACGATAAGAGCATTGTTATTTTCTTGATTGAGTAAGGGTTGCGGAAATTTTGATTGGACAAGGTATGGTCTATGGTCTATTTTGTCCCTCATTTATTTATTTTTATTTTTTTAGATTTAATATTTTAAAGGTTGATGTGTGGGACTTGGCATTTACATGTGAAATTTAATCAAAAATTTATAACAATCCCTTCAGTTTGTTTCAATAATGATTTTTCCCTCCTCGATAACTTTTCAATAGGATTGTTGTAGCTTGAATCATCCTCATGCTCACCAACTAGTGTGAGGGTCTCCAACAAATTTTTCGAAGGAAGGATTTAGCCAAATCTAGAAAGACTACATTGCCCAATGAATAAAGCATTTTATTGGGTTTTTTTCCAATCAAAACCCTCTTTGGATTTTTTCCCGTCATTTTTTTAAGCTTAAATGAAATTTGTCTTTCCTAGATTAAAATGCTAGCTTATCCCTCTCTTGAATATCACACCAGCGTCGTTATATGGACACCTGCCAAGGTTTTAATATGGCATGCACATTTACCTTACATTTTGAAATTTAGCGCCGTGGGTTTTATGTTGGGATATCATAAATTTGGACTTTGTCAATATTGGATTATTCAAAGTTTCATCTAACCATT
>JASDQU010239832.1:0-16754 GCA_032191745.1 Picea mariana
GTAGCAGCTCATATCTATTGCTTGTACGACCATCTGAGGTTTATGCCAGATCGTCCATCCATTGTATTGATCTTACATTGCTCATAATAAAAAGGTCAGATCTTTGCTTGTGCTTCTACATCTTGAATATATTGTGATCTCCTTGTGTTGATGAATCTTGTATGCACTTAAAAACTCAATAAATTAGTAGTAGTTAGTGATTCCAAGAAAGAATCTGGCTTGGGATCATTACATAACACTGCGGGGTCTAGACTGTTAGAATATTATGGATGTTTTCATTTAACCATAAACAATATCACTATTGTCACCCAACCATAGGCCGAATCCACCCTCGAGCACCTTAACCTTGATAAAGAATCATTCCGGAAGAAAACCCTAGGCTAGATAGCCAAACAAATGGTGGTGCACCTTTATCCAAGGATAGCGCACCAAGAAAGCACTAATCAGAGAGTCCAAACCATAACCAAGAGATATTCCAAGCCAAAACTGAAATCTTCTAGCTACAGTAGCGGCAACGACAACTATCCTCCAAACTTGCGCAAAAACTGGCAAGCTGCAGTGTGCACAAGTGTTGCTTCTGCAGTTCTAAGAATGCCTGCTAGAATGAAGACTGGCCTCCTGTATTTATACTAAATCTGGAAAACTACCTGGGCCTACTTCTCATTCTGGGTGCCTATTTACTTAGTATATAATATTTCCTTTAGCCGACTTCTTCTCTTGAAGGATAATAACCTAATACAAGTTATCCTCTTGAGCCAACTTGTCTTCTAGGGTTATTAGCCAACTAATTAGGGTTTCTTTTTTCTTCCTAGAATATTCTATTCTCGTCAGGTTTACACGTGGAGGTAAATACCTCCTGCAACTACCATAATATCAACACTCCCTCCTAGCTAGGGAGGTATCGAAGGTAATGGTCTTGAACACAAACATACCATTCACCGGGTAGCATCAACATAGTCGTATAGACTATCTCATGACTAGATCATGAGCACCATCATCACTATCAGTTTCATCAGATGCATCATCTCTCGAAACCATACTCCATATGAGTAATCAGACATGATGTTGGATAAGTCACTCACTCCACACAGTGACACAAGAACCATTCTTCTAATCTAGACATATGTCCTGGAAGAATAAATGTCCTGGACCATTTTCCATCTGGTAAATCTCTATCCATTAATCATCCATCTAGATGATTAAACATTTTTCCAACACTACTGATAGTCTTCAAGGAAATCAGAACAATGTCATTCAATAGAACACAACTATGTCTATCCATAGTAGTACACAACTACTATCCAGTGGTACACTACCACACCAAGTAGCACACAGATACTTTATCAGTGACATATAGTCACAATTAGTGGAACACATCCACCACAGTAGTATACATCTACTATCCAGAGACATACAATCTCCATAACAATCATATCATCTGATATCAACCTGCATAGAAAACATTGTTATGATATAAACTGAGTCATCTGGAACATTCTTCCACTCACATCTGTGAGATCTGGAAGAGCATATTCCCTCAAAAGGTAAAACATCAAAGATGAGCTATCTAGACTATTCTTCTCAAGAAAGGAAGAATAACTATCCCAATTTATGATCCTAGACCATTCCCTATCCGATCCATTCCTCCGGCACTAAACAAAGTTCAACCTAGAAAAAATGAATCTGCCCTAGGGAATGCTTGTCCCTGATTGATGAACCTAGACCATTCACCTACTGGGCCATTCCTTTGGCACTAAACAAATTGTAGCCTGGAGAGAATGAATCTTCCCTAAGGAATGACTGTTCGGACCATTTCCAAAGGAAATAACTGCCCTGCACTAACCTCCAAAATGGACCATTCTTCGAAACTTCTCACAACTGTGAGCTTCGAAAGAATGATTTTCCGGCAAGGTGAACCAGTCTTCTTGACCACTACTAAGTGTGACCGTCAAGAAGAGAGACTGACATAAACCATTCCCTATGTTAACCACAAGGGTAATCACTATCTATGATACATCAACAATCCATCAAACCATTTTCATTACGAAAATGACCATTTGATCTGGACCAATTTTCGAACTGGAAAATACCCGTCCGTTAGAAATCTCAAAACACTTTCCGAATTGGAAATGAACTACTCATTCTGGACCATTTTTCTAACATGAAAAATGAGTGTCCAGAAATCAATAACACATCATTTCTCCCTCCCAACATGGGAGTCATCTCTTCCTTTTTCAATAAGGAAGTCATCTCCACAAGCTCTAGCTTGAGTACACAAACTTTTTCATCTTGGACAAAGGATTCACCAAAATTTCTTCTTATCTGCTCATCTGCAAAGATATATATTGGAGAACCACTCTCTCTTTTTTGGACTTCATCACAAAAAGTGTAATGACTGATCTCAATGTACTTCAGTCTTTCTGGAACACTGATTTTCTCTGAAGGCTTCATATAGCTCCGATCAATGTAGTATATCATTGTTGGATTCATATTTTGTTTCATGCTAGCTCATAACATTGTGGCAGGGCTCAAACTAGAACATATCTATGAGATTTTGTCATGGATTAGCAATCCATCATCCTGGATTTATGAGTAACCATTCTGATATAATATCTCTGTTATAGAAATCTTTTCACCATGCTTCTGTTGTGTATTGAAGGCTCTGCACCAAGTTGTTTGAATCCATAAAAGATCTTATTCCATCTTCATACAAGGGTCTCTTTCTGGTATACCTCAAATCCTTTGAGGTTTCTCTACATGTAAACTCCAACCTATGGATATTGTGGATGATATACTGGCTCATGTAGAGGTATATCTGGTTTACAAGCAATCATCATAGTCTTCTCCCTCCATCTAGGAGAACCTCTAGTTCTAGATCTTGCAATGCTTTCATTCATAAGTCTTCCATACACTGTTCTTCATCAAAACTTTTAGTTCCTCTGCTTGATTGCTTTTAGTGAGTTCATATTAGGCTGGTAGTCTTGTGATTCTCGATACACTAACTGGTTGTTCTGTCTTTTCTTTCTCTCTTGGAATCTTCATGTTCTTCCTCATGTTTCTCTTTAACTCTTGAGTTGATGGAGTTTTCTATAGATTACATGCTCTGAAGATTCCAACTTCTTTCTTTCATCATAGGATCATGGATGTGGATGGACAAACAAGGATTACTTTAAGGCTTCTTTTCAAAGAAGACTTCTTTTGAAGTCACACTGAACATGTGTTTCTTTTCATGGTTGCTACCATGGATAGATACTCCATCATCTTCAATGGATCATATAATTTAGGATTAGCTCCCTCCTAATCCTTGCTTCATGCATGAATGCATGCTATTCTTTTGATAATATAATCGGCTCCCTCCATCTAGGAGAGTCCATGCTTCCATCTACATCCTTATTTCCTTATGCAAAGTGTCAAAAATATTTTTCCAATTTTCTCTTGATTGCTGACTTCTTTCTATCTTTACTTCTTCTAGGTTTCTTCAAGATTGATTCTGATAATAACTTCCACATGAATTGTTACCAGGGGATGTTGATGTACTTCATCCTTTCATGTGTATTGTATGACTTGTAGCAATCCTTATCTTGTTGTTCTTCCATAAGTATAGTTTCTCTTTGAACATATTATCTTCTAAGAAATAGATATGGAAGATATGTACAGAAAACATGGTACGTACAAGAACTATGAAGATTTTTGTTTACCTTGTCTTAGAAGAAGAATTTTGTTTCATCCTTCTTAATCTTCTTTGAAGGTTCCTTTTCTTAGGAAACTGATGCTTCGTGTTTCTCCTTCCTTTTCTTCAGCTCAAGACACTGATTCTTGTAGTGATCATACTTTCGACAATTGAAGCATTGCATTTCTGACATATCTTTGTCTTGATTTGGCTTCTTCTTTGAACCAAATTTATTTTTGTTCCTGAAATGATTGAATCTTGTTGTGAAGGCTTGATCATCATATTTCTTTTGAGTTTTCTCTTTTTCACTAATCCTTGATTCATCTTGTGCACAACAAGTCCAAAGTTCTTCGAATGTAGGATACTCCTTCCTTGTGTTCATACTTGTGGCAAATGCATCCCATGTCTTGGGAAGACCGTTGAGTACTATATTTACCAGTTCCTTCTCTGAGATGATCTCTTCAATAGCTTTTAGTTGATATCTTAACTGAGAGATCCTCACAAAGTATGATGTTATGTTGTCATAATCATTCATCTTCATGTCACAGAGCTCATTCTTCAGACTCATTACTTGTCCAAAGTTTCTGACTAAAAAAAGGTTTGTTAGGGCATCATACATCTTCTTAGATGTGTCAAAATGGGAGATGTAGGGTATCAAGTGGTATTTTATAAAGTCCACTATGATACTCATGGAATTGATGTCACTGTCTTTGAACTTCTCCATAACTACAACGTTTTGTGATTCCTTCTCTTTTCCTTCTTCAAACTCTGGTTCCATGATATTTCCTTTCACAGTATCCAACACTTTATTCTCAGAAAGGATGAGTTCAAGCCTTGCCTTCCACACTCTAAAGTTAGAAGCCCCATCTAACTTGTTTTCTGACATCATACAGTAAGTCATGGCTTCCTTGACTGGGTCAACCCTAGATTTGACCAAAAACTCAAACTTGACGTTTTTGCTTGTTGAGAGTACCAGGAGATGCGCTAGGCTAGGGCACACTAGTCTATCTGAAAATTTGGTCAATCCCTTCACTTAAGGTGCCTCAACGAGAGGGTTAGGGTTTCTGCAACTACACCTGCTAGTAACCCTAGCAACAGTGCTTTGGTAACTGCTCCTGCTAGAAACCCTAGCGACAGTTCTTCAATGAGCTTAGTATCCTTATGGCTATGCTCCCTTCCAGTGGTTAGACTAAATGAAGGAGGTGTGGGCCCATAACCTGTTAGAATATGATGGATGTTCTCATTTAACCATAAACAATATCACTATTTTCATCCAACCATAGGCCGAAGCCCCCTCAAGCACCTTAACCTTGACAGAGAATCATTCCGAAAGAAATCCCTAGGCTAGATAGCAAAACAAAGGGTGGCACACCTTTCTCCAAGGATAGCACACCAAGCAAGAGATGATCAGAGAGTCAAAACAATAACCAAGAGATAGTCCAATACAAAAACAAAATCTTCTAGCTGCAGCAGCTGCAACGACAAATCTCCTCCAAACTTGGGCACAAACTGGCCAACTGTAGTGCGCAGAGGTGTTGTTTCTATAGTTCTGAGAATGCCTGCTAGAATGAAGACTGACCTCCTGTATTTATACTAAATTTGGCAAACTGCCTGGGCCAACTTCTCATTATGGGTGCCTATTTGCTTAGTATATAATATTTCCTTTAGCCAACTTCTTCTCTTGAAGGCTAATAATCTAATACAATTTATCCTCTTGAGCCGACTTATCTTCTGGGGTTATTAACAACTAATTAGGGTTTCTTCTTGCTTCCCTAAATATTGTATTCTCATCAGGTTTACACGTGGAGGTAAATACCTCCCGCAACTCCCATAATATCAACATAGACTCATACACAACATGACGCTTCCAAAAATATGGTTGTAAAAGAACATCACAAACTTCAAGGGGATAAATATCACACAATACCTCATTTTTTAAAGGCTTGATGCCATAGGGAAGATGACACTATTTGCTGACACATAGATCTCTTCCTTGGCGAAGCCAGCCAATGGTGTAGGGTTGTGGGTGTGGTTTCGTTGGTAGAACCAATCGCTTGAAGACCTCTATTGAGATCAAGTTCTTTTGACTACTGCTATCAACAATGAAATGAAGTGGATCCTCCTTTACCCACATTTGTGAGTGAAAAAGGTGTTCCCCTTCCTCTGGTTCTTCTGGTTCACTTGGCTAGACTTTGGTGGTAGTGAAAATGGCACTGGGTTCGACATCGATAATCCGCTTCCCTCCTTATGGATTTAATTTAGAGTCAGAATTGGCCTCAGATTTGGAAACCTTCATCTTGGCTACAAGTGACTTCTTGGAGCGGCATTCTTCAGTGTTGTGCCAAGGGATTTTATGGTATTCACACCATTTTCCTGTGTCCTTTTTTGTCTTTTCATTTCCCTTCTTGTGTTACGGCTTGGACTGGTTGTCCTGAGAGTGGGAATATGTTAAGGTCCTAACCTGCACATAGGTAGATCAATGTATTCGGATGTAATAAAGGTCAATATTAATAAGACCTTTCAATAAAATAGAATAAGGCGGATGTAAGAAGACCTAATAGAAGCTTCTGCTTCTAGAAGGATCTTGCTCTAGATGCTTCTCTTAATAGACACATTTAGTATAAATAAGGGTTGAGGGTATGAAAACCCTAGCTTGTAGATTATTGTAACAGAGCGCTGCTCTACTGGAGGTTTCCCCCTCGAAGAGGCCTGTGAACATTGCTATCTGAATCAAAGTGTTATTTCTGTTGCTATTTCGTATATCATTTCTATGTATTGTGAAGATTATGCTGGATATTTTACTGTCATTCTGTTATTTCTAGCATTTCATTTCTGTTTTGCATATTTTATATATCTGGTATCTTGCAAGTGGTATCAGAGAACTTTCCTTGGCAGAAATTGTGGGTATTTTTTTTTTCAGGGTAGAGACGTATTCCGATGTCTTTAAGCCACAGAGATCTGTCGTTACACACATAAACCTGTGGTTGAGGGATTCATACATGCAGGAAATACAAGTGGTTCTTAAGCGCACATCTGTTGGCCACCCTTGTAACCCCTGTTAGTACCCCTTCGAGTGGTAGCGCATCAGACAACACCTGTGTATGAATCGGCTTAGATTTCCTGAAGCCCTCTTTAGACAAACCTATCGACCGCTGGACTGCTATAGTGTCACCGAGAACAGCACTCAGGAAGATACTCTCTAGTACCTGGGTAGTTGGGTAGTACGGCTAAGGGTACGGTCTATCCTCCTTAGTTAGTGCCCTAAGATATTGGGCCGAGTACTACTGTTGAACCCCGCACATATATCAGAGAGCTATAGCACAGGGAAAACCCTTGTCTGTAGAACCCTTGAATACCTAACCCTTGGGGAACATAAACAGCAACATAAACAAATTAAACCAGTGAGATCTATTGACGTGCATCTGTGTTTGTGTTGCTAAGTAAATACTCTCTGGTTTAGAATTTGGGGATTTCAGCACTGCAGCATTCTTCAGACCAAAGTATAACCCCGCCACTATAAAAATAAATAAATAAATAAATTCCCCATTATTTGAGACCTATTCCATTAGACTCATCTCTTCCCCCTTGTCACATTCATCCATATCATTTTTCGGCAAAAATTTCTGACCCGCCCGCTCCCTTCCCAGTTCACCCATCCTCATGGCCCATACCCATAGCCAAGAACAGGAGTCTCGCCTCAACACCTTGGAATCTGGTTTCCTTAAGACCCAACAAGAAGTGCAACAACTCAGTGCTACTATTGCCTCCCGTGATGCCTCCATAAATGCCTCCATAAATGCATCTGTCAATGTAGCCGTGCAGTCCACCATGGCGGAAGTCAAACACGAACTTGAATCTGTCTTTGTATCACTCTGCACCAAACTCAAAATCCCTCTCGATGACTCTTTTCCTGATGCACATAAAAAGACTGAAGGTGAAACTTCTTCCCATTCCTTTCAACCCCATCACTTTCAAAGGGACATATGCCTTCCGCGGGTGGATGTAACCAAATTTGATGGCTCGGACCCCACTGGTTGGGTCACACAAATGGAACATTATTTCTCTCTCTACAACATTACAGATGACTTGGACAAACTCCAGTATGGTGTTCTACATCTAGATCAAGAACGATGGCAATGGTGGCAATGGAGAAAAACTTCCCGTCAAGGGTATATTGCTTGGACCCAATTTGTTGCTTGGCTTTATGAATGCTTTGACACTGACACCAACCATTTGGGCCGTTTGACAAAATTGAAGCAATTAGGCATAGTCGAAGACTTCATAGCTGCATTTGAGCGTCTGGCCTTTTGAACAGAGGGCATGACTGATGCTTTCTTTCGAGAGTGTTTTATCAGTGGCCTCAAGGAGGAGATTTGGGCACATGTCCTCATGGCTTGACCTACGACTTGGGTGGAGGCTACCAAAAAAGCTAAAGAAGCACAACAAATTGTTTCCTCTCAAAACTGTAAGCCTTCCTTTATCCCGCGCCCTAAACCAGTAAACCCCACCCCTCCCTCCGACCCATTAAAAATCCAAAAATTGACCAGGGCTGAAATGGTTGAACGCCAACTCAAAGGCCTATGTTATAATTGTGATGAAAAATATTTCCCAGGCCACAAATGTAAGGAACAAAATATCTTTATGGCCATCTCTGAGGATATTCAAGAAGAAGATGTTGACAACTCCCCTATGCCCCAGTCACCAGAAATTTCTGAAATAAACCCTCCCTCCGACCCTCCCAAAGTAGAACCAATCATCTCCCTCAATGCTCTCACCGGCTTCTCTGCCCCCCAAACACTCAAGCTAATCGGTTACATCAAGCACTGAAAGGTCATCATCTTGGTTGATAGTGGCAGCACCCACGATTTTATTCATCGCCACATTGCCCAAGAAACCCATTGCTACATCCATGCTGTCAATAATTTCCAAATCATGATTGCCAATGGTGGTTCTATGAAATGTGGCGGGTGTTGTGAAAATGTGTGTCTCCAAATAGGTGACTACAACCTCAAATCCCATATGTTTTCTATTGACATGGGCGGTTGTGACATTGTGTTGGGTGTTGAATGGCTAAGAACCTTAGGTCCCATTCTCATGGATTTTCATAACTTAACCATGCAATTTGACCAAGGAGGACACAAACATAAATTTCAAGGCATCACTGCGGGTTCTCCTGAAATCATCAGTTCTCATCGCATGGAAAAATTGCTCAAAAAAGGTCATTCGGGTGTCATACCCCAACTACACGCCATACAAGCCACCGATATCCCACCCGTTCCCCAAGACCTCCAAGCTCTCCTTTCTAAACATCAAACAGTATTTTCCACTCCCCAAGGACTCCCTCCTTCCTGCGGTGTCCATGATCACTCCATTCCCCTTGTCCCAGGAAGCCTTCCCCCAAATATACGTCCATATCGCCACCCCTTTGTACAAAAGAATGAAATTGAAAAAATGGTACAGGAACTCCTTACTGCCAGAGTCATCTGTCCTAGTATGAGCCCTTACTCCTTTCTGGTTGTCATGGTATTGAATAAAGAAGGTTCTTGGAGAATGTGTCCTGACTTCTGTGCTCTCAATAAACTAACCATCAAAGACAAATTTCCCATTCCTGTCATTGATGACCTCCTGGATGAATTGAGTGGTGCCCAATTCTTCACCAAACTTCATCTTCGCTCAAGATATCACCAAATACGTATGAAAGAGTCTGACATTCCCAAGATGGCCTTTCGCACTCATGAGGGCCACTATGAGTTTTTGGTCATGCCCTTTGGTTTGTGTAACACCCCCTCCACCTTTCAAAGCCTCATGAACCATGTCTTCCGCCCTTTTCTCCGTCATTTTTTCTTAGTTTTCTTTGATGATATCCTCATATATAGCAAGACATGGATGGACCATCTTACTCATGTGGATCAAGTTCTCAGCCTACTCTCTCAGCACCAGCTTTTCCTGAAACAGTCCAAATGTGCTTTTGGTGCATCCGAAGTAGAATACTTGGGTCATCTGGTGGGAAAGGATGGCATCAGGGTGGACCCAAAAAAGATTGAAGCTATGCAAGACTGGCCGCACCCAAAGACTCTCAAAAGCTTGCATGGATTTTTGGGCCTCACAGGGTATTATCGCAAGTTCGTTAAGAACTATGGAAAGATTGCAGCACCTCTCACGACTCTCCTCAAAAAGAACTCTTTCACTTGGACCCCAGCAGCTGCTCAAGATTTTCAAACCTCGAAGACGGCCATGTGCACCACTCTGGTTCTGACCCTTCCCGACTTCACAAAGACATTTTTTTTGGAATGCGACGCCTCAGGGAAAGGAATTGGCATTGTCCTTATCCAAGAGGGTCGACCTTTGGCCTTCACTAGCAAGAAACTATCTGAAAAGAATCTGGGAAAACCAATTTATGAAAAATAAATGTTGGTGATTCTACATGCCGTTGAATTATGGCGTCCTTATCTCTTGGGGCAACGATTCCAAATTAAGACCGACCATCAAAGCCTCAAGTACTTTCTGGAACAATGCATTTCCTCCTAGGAGCAACAAAAATGGGTCACTAAGCTCTTTGGATATGATTATGAGATCATTTACAAGAAGGGCAAAGACAATGTAGTGGCGGATGCACTGTCCCGGAAGTATGAAGACGAAGGATCCCTTTTTTCTCTTTCCTTCATTGTACCTGATTGGCTGCAAGTTGTGCACCATGAATGGCTTCAAGACCCCAAAATTTCACAACTGATTCAGCAATTGCAGAACAAGGCTCAATCTCCCCAAGGGTACTCCTGGCTCCAGGATGAGCTTCGATACAAAGGCCACTTATATTTAAGTAAACAATCCAAGCTCAAATCCACGGTACTTTCTGAGCTTCATGCTACACCCACAGCGGGGCACTCAGGGTTCACCAAAACATATGACTGAGTCAAACGTTCTTTTTTCTGGGATGGTATGAAAGAGGACATCCGTAAGTTTGTGGCTGAATGTGAGGTATGTCAACGCAACAAGGGAGAAACAGTCAAATCTCCAGGCACCCTCCAACCACTTCTAATTCCCCCTGCTATTTGGAAGGATATCTCTATGGACTTTATTACAGACTTACCCAAATCGGGGAATAAATCAGTCATAATGGTGGTGGTGGATCGCCTTTCCAAGTATGCTCATTTTTGTGCTCTTCACCACCCATTTACTGCATCCACGGTGACTCAAATTTTAGAATATTTGATCTGTCCCTTTCCATGTGGGTTGAGTCCATGTTTTCCCTACTTCATCTATGAGGATTTTGTAGATCCAAACTGTCACCTCTTCTGCTTAAATTTTTTCTCGATCTTGACAACATATCTATAAACCATCCCCAATGAGGCGATGTCCATAAAATTAATTTATGTTTGAATGTATTTATGAGAATATCCATGGTATTTGATCACCAGATGTCACTTGGAGTATTTGATGCCCAATTTGTTGCACAGGGTATGGAAAATATTGGTGAAATCTAGTACTGCCTGGTCCATTTCTTGATGCAGGGTGGTCCATTGGGTGTACTGGTCCTCGTAGCTTCCAACGAGGTAGTACTATTCTTTAATGGAATCCCAAAAAAAATCACATGTAGGAGAAACCACAAATATTTCAAATTCATCTATGGACCTTTTCTCAGAGTAAGTATCCCACCAGTCCTTAACATGGGGGATGACCTTGAGGAGTGCAAAAGTAATCTTTTCACTATTGGAAAAATTGTGCACCGAAAAATATCCTTTGAGAAGATTCAACCATTTATCTACAACATCCGCATCTATCAGTCCTTCAAATAATGGAATATCAAAATTTACATGTACCTTGAAGGGGGTTGCATGGCCGCTTGATGAATATGCTTCTCATGTGGACAACCATCGAAGGATCTGTGCAAAGTTGTCCATCATTTTATTCTTTTGTCATGCGAGGGATTCCTCAAGCAACATTTTAAAAGTATCTCCTACTCCATATTTATTTTCATCCCCCCATTGGTTTTTTTCGGTCTCAACACGACCCATATTGCAACGACTAGATTGGTTCAAGTCCCAAATTCTTATACCTAGATCTTGTCGGGGACATGCATGAAGAAAAATAAATGAAGAGAAGACCGCTTTGATACCAGTGATCCGGATTTAGAAGAAGAACGAACTAATTAATACACTGAATACAATAAACATAGAGATATGAAGAACAACAAATATATCCAGTGAACAATATCTTCTATTGAATAAATGAAATAGGCTAAAACTGTAAAACTGCAGAACTGGAACACTTGCTTGAATGGTGGTAGCTATCTCTGAGAAGAGATGTGGCTACTACGTGCATATGTTTGAGAAGAATGATTAAAATTTATCTCTAGAGGCCTTTTTGATATTACTCATGAATTCCAAAACCCTAGACATCCAAAAATCTAACCCTGGGAGATGAAACGCCAAAAGTTGTGTGGGCCCCCATGGTTAAGTTGGTACCTCAACTCCCTAGGGTCGTAACTTTTGCATACAACCTCTGTTTTAGGTGTGTTATAGCCCGTTGGAAAGGTCTTTTAGATAAATACACATTAAGCCATCAAACTGTAACTTTTTCTATATTTTGACTGTGGCGAGCCAAAAAAACACTATTTAGGGCCCAAAAAAGGCCCTGGAAGTACATCAAGATGTGATGACATGAAAACATACAAAATAAGCCAATTGTATTAGGTGGGATGCTTCCAGTATCCACGTGGAAGATGTGTAGGGCTTTAGAGAGCCCCAGAAGTGTAGAACCCACTATTACAAATAAGTACATAAGAACGTGTTGAACCAAAAACTGTCAAGAGGAGCCAGTTGGAATAGGTGGGTGGCCACCAATATCCACCTGGATCACCACTGCTCCTCTCTACACCATGTCTTGGATGTAATGGCATTTTATCTCTATATGCTTTGACTTTTCATGGAAGATTGGATTCTCTGAAATATTCACACAACTTTGATTATCACAATATATCAAAGTTGGCTCCAACTCTAGATCAAATAACCGTGCAAGCAACTTCCAAAGCAATACTACTTCACGACTTGCAATGTTGGCTGCAATATACTCTGCCTCTGTTGTAATGAGTGCCACTGACATCTGTTTTTTTATTAACAATGAGATCACACTTGATCCCAAACTAAAGCAACATTCTGATGTGCTTTTCTTGTCCACTGCACTCTCCGCCCAGTCAGAGTTTGTATAACCTTGCAACTTTACTGCATTGTCCGAGACATATTTGAGTCCATATCCAACCATACCATGTAGGTACCTCAACACATGATTTGATTCTATCCAAATGTACATGTCCAGGATCAACCATGTACTTTAAAGCATACATATAGCTTGGTGTTAACCAGGTACATCATGGATCTAACCAACTGTCTATACATTGTGGGATCAATGAAATATGAAGACGAATCACCCAGGAGCTTCGGATTCGTAACCATACACACACATACACACACCCATTTATGATAATCATTTGGCCCTTCATATATATATTTAGTGATTCTTTATACTCATATGTTGATAAAAGAAAAACATGCAAAACACATGAATATATTATATTCATTTTTTATTCAAAAAATATATTTTTTGGGGATCAATTTGATTCTGTTTTAAAAAAAAAACTACAATTTGACTGGGTATTAAGTTTCTATCATTTATCCAACATTTTCTCCAAGCTTTATTATCATTCCTATTCTTGCATGCAAAAATTTGGAGAAATAGAGATATGCCTCTTTTAAAAAGGAAATAACAAAAATTTTATGCCTGAAGAACCTACATGCATCACCCAACTCTTTGAACTAACACTTCCATCTCCTTGAGCCATCATTAAAATGTATTAGTGAGCATTCAATAAAATACTTTTTATTTATATTTACATGCAATTAATAGGATGTTACATGTTTTGTTGTTTGATATATACATAATGTCATTGTTTATGCATATTTTTTTAGATGAAATTGTTCAACAAAAGTTCTCAGGGATCCCAAATATGACAAGGAAGAAGACCCAATGTTATCTGGAAGAGAGGAAGGAACAAGAGGATAATATTTTCCATTCATTTTGATGCCAACTTTGATTAATTTAATCAATTGGCACAAAATGAGCATCTTTTCTTGGGTGGACAACAAGCTTTACCTCAACCTTTTAGACTTGCTAATGCCTCTTTACAACCTCATCCATGTTGAAATATTGTAACTACAAAGAGTATTCTATTTATTATTGAGTTAGTATTAATTAGATAAATCTCCTTTTGTGGATTGATCATGTCGGGCTTTGTAAATGACCAAATCCCCTTTTGTGGATTGGTTAAACCCTAATTATATTATGCTAATTAAGAAGTTGGCCCCCATGCCTAATTAAAGTGGTTTTCGCCACTAAATGAAGAGGTCGGCCCTACCCAATGAAGAGACACCTCCCTAGCACCTGCCAACCGGTATAAATAAGAGAGGCTAGTGCCTCATTAGATCACTCATCTAGTGCAAAAGTTTGAAGGAAGTTGCAGTTGCCAGTTGTCGGAAGAAGGAAGAGAGAGGCACATTGCTCAGTGCTGGATATTCTCTAGTGTTTTGGTTTATTGTCTTGGCATTGTATTGGATATCTATATTAAGGAAGTTTTTGTTGGGTTTTCTCCCCCGTGAGGGTTTCCCACGATAAATGTTGTGTATCTTGTGATTTTGTTTCTCTCAGTGATCCTGCATATGTTATTATTGTCTAGTAAATTGAAAAGAAAATTAATAGTTGCTCTAAAATTTAACATGGTTTCAGAGCTAAGCTGAAGAGAGAATCTTTCACTAGATAAGAAAAAATGTTACTGTTGTCGTACAAGAAAATTAGGGATTTTTGTTGAAGAGGAATTTCAGCCTACAACAAAGAAAGAAGGACAAAGAAAGATATCGTGTTAAGCCCTAATATTGGCGCATTACCCCTTAATTGGGGCATATTAGATTAGTAATGCTATTTTATTTATGTCGGCTTTAGGCCATTAGTTGTAATTTAGATTAGTAATGTTATTTTAATTATGTCGGCTTTAGGCCATTATTTGTAATTATACCTCCTAGTCTCCTATATATACCAAGGAGACATTTTCATTTTGAATCATCTTGTACTTGAACATTTAAGTGGGGTAAAAGGAGGTTGCCCCCTCGAAGAGGCTTATTATCTGAAATTATCTCAGTTTCAAGGCATTGAGTACTTTTCCTAAGGTTTTTCCATGCTATATTGATGTTTGGTTCTTAACATATGGTATCAGAGCTCAAGGTCTTGGTGTTTCGATGCTACATCTGAGACACCGTGGAATTTTTGATATAAATTTTTTTCAACAATGTTTCAGAAGGAACCGCTTGGAGGGTATTTATCACACAGATCAAGGTATGTCGGGTTCAAAATTCATCTCCTAAGGCCTTATAATTTCTGAGATACAGCCTATACAATATAGGGTTCTGGAATCATCCTGAAATGAGTCATTGTGGCATTTTTGCAATAAAGAACTTTCTGTAACGTTTCAGACCTTGAACTCTAGAGGAAATTTACAAAACTTAGTAAGGTATCAGTGGTAAAAATTTCAGCTTCTGGGTCATCTTAAATTTGTATATACACCTTGTGTAAGATAGGGTATCTGACTAGTCCTATTGACTAGTCTCAAGAAGGTGTTCTAGGTAAAAAAATCATAACTTCTTGCTGGAGCATCCAAATTGAGTGGGACCAGTTGCATTGGATCGTGGACAGTCTGTAGTATTTGGGGTGTGGGTTTCAAAATTTGATGTCAATTATTTTGTGCGGGGCATTCTATACAAGTGAGATATCCTGGAAAGGCCAAAAATCGGCAAGTTGTGAGGAAGTTACCGTAAATTCCACTTGGCACATCCAATTTTGATCAGACCTGTGGCATTGCAGAGAAGAAATATCAGAGAAATACCTAAAATAAAGTTTAATACCCAGAAGGGCTAAAACTTGGGAGATATAACAGAATAAATAGTGTCTAGCAGAACCACCTCAAAATCAAGACTCAAAAGTGATATTTGGCCAACATGCCACCCAATAAGGGACCTTCTACACCAAATAAGCCTCCAGAAAATCCTAATTGGACTCTTGATGAAGGTGAAGAAATGCGTAGGGACATAAATGATTTACAAAAGAAGACAATAACCAAATATGAACTACAAGAGATGAGGGATTCAATGGAAGCTAAGATGGATTCAATGGAAGCTAAGTTGGATACTAAGATGGATTCAATGGAAGCTAAGATCATGGAAGTAATGAAAAATTTCGTAACAGAGAAGACACCCAAAACTGAAAATTCATCCCATGAAATTCATGATGAGGACACAAGGAAGGTGAATCAAGAATGGAGAAACTCCAACTTTGGTTTGAAGACCAACCACGTTCCTAAGATTGATATGAGGAAGTTTGATGGAAAGGACCCAATCACATGGATACTTCAAATGGAGCAATTCTTTGATCTCCATAATGTGCCACATACACAAAAGGTATGAATTGCTTCTTTATATTTAAAACCTAATCAATTTGTTTGGTATCGATGGCTTTGTTCTCGCAAATCACTCGTCACTTGGACAATTTTCACGGAAGAAATGATAGCACACTATGAGGATACAAGGAGCAATACCTTCTTTAGCCAATTGATAAATCTCAAGCAAAAGGGTTCTGTTACTGAGCACATTTAGAACTTCCAAAGATTGAATATCAAGGTAACCAATATTCCAGATGAGCACTTGATTGATGTATTCATAGGAACTTTAAAGGATAACATTCAACATGAGGTTCTCCTTTGGGAACCCAAATCATTGGAGAATGCATTTAAGGTGGCAAAAAATGTTGAAAGTAAAAATATGGCTATGGCTACTAGAAGGACCTATCCTAACATATATAGAGAGAACAAATCTCCTTCTCCTAAAACACCTCAACCCACAAGGTTGACACCTCAACAATTGGAGGAAAGAAAAGCAAAAGGTTTATGCTTTAATTGTGACAGCAAGTATAGTAAGGGACATAAGTGTGGTGAGAAGAAATTATTCTACATAGATTGTGAAGAGGAAGAAGAAGAAGAACAAGAACC
>JASDQU010239833.1:640-16742 GCA_032191745.1 Picea mariana
AGTCTTGTCAGGGTTACGCGTAGAGGTTTAATACCTCCCACAGCTACCATAATATCAACACTCCCTCCTAGATAGGGAGGTATTAAAGGTAATGGTCTTGAGCACAAACATACCATTCAACCGATAGCATCATCATAGCCACACAGGCTATCTCATGATCAAATCACAAGCACCATCATCACTATCAGTATCATCTGATAACATCAACTGCATCATCTCTCAAAGCCATACTACAACTGAGTAATCAGGCATGATGCTAAATAAGTCACTCACCCCACAAAGTGATATAAGAATCATTCTTCTCATCTAGACATATTTCCTAGAAGAATAACTGTTCCAATTAGATGCTGGAAGCCTCCTCGTGGGCTACAAGGACTATTCTTCTAATCCGTACAAATGTCCTAGAAGAATGACTGTCCTAGACCATTTTCCATAGGAAGAATGTCTGTCCACCAGTAATTAGTCCTGCCTGGACCATTCTCCGTTTGGAGAATGTCTGTCCACCAATAATTAGTCCTGCCTAGACCATTCTCCGTTAGGAGAATGTCTGTCCACCAACACACTGACTATCGATCTAGCTAGAAATCATCTCCAACACTAGTGATAGTCTCCATGGCAATTAGAACAATGCCATCCAATAGAACACAACTGTGTCTATTCATTGTAGTATACAACTACTATCCAGTGGTACACAACCACACCAAGTAGCACACGGCTACTAACCAGTGACACATAGTCACAACCAGTGGAACAAATCCACCACAGTAGCATACAACTATTGTCCAGAGACATAAAATCTCCACAACAATCATATCATCTGATATCAACCTGCATAAAACAATATCATGATATAAACTGAGTCATCTGGGCCATTCTTCCACTCACATTTGTGAGATCTGGAAGGGCATCTTCCCTCAGAAAGTAAAACATCAGCCATGGGCTATCTGGACTATTCTTCTTAAGCATAGAAGAATAAATGTCCTTGATTTTTTAGCGTGGACCATTCACCTAACTAGGTCATTCCTCCGACACCAATCATAGTGCAACCTGGAGAGAATGAGTCTGCCCTAGGGAATGCCTGTCCCTGATCGCTGAACCTGGACCATTCACCTAATTGGGCCATTCCTCCGGCTCTAATCATAGTGCAACTTGGAGAGAATGAGTCTGCCCTAGGGAATGACTGTCTGGACCATTTCCTAAGGAAATGATTGTCCTGCACCAACCTCCAAAACGGACCATTCTTCGAAATTGCTCACAACTGTGAACTTCGAAAGAATCACTGCCCGACGAGGCAGACCATTCTACTTGACCACTTCTCAGAGTGACTGCCAAGAAGAATGATTGTCCTAGACCATTCCCCCACACTGGCCACAAGGGGAATCACTGTCTATGGTACATCAACAATCTATTGAACCATTTTCATTACGAGAATGACTGTCCGATTTGGGCCATTTTCCGAACTGGAAAATGCCTGTCTGTCAGAAATCTCAAACCACTTTCCGAACTGGAAAGAAACTACCCATCTTGGACCATTTTCCGAACTGGAAAATGACTGTCCATGAATCAATAACATATCAATACTCCCTCCCAACCTGGGTGTAATCACTTCCTTTTTCAATAAGGAAGTCGTCTCCACGAGCCCCAACTTGTCTCTTAAGTACACATAATTTTCATCTTGAATAGAGGCTTTATCAAAATATCTGATATTTGCTCGTCGGTGGAGATATACTGGAGAAACACTTCTTTCTTTTGGACTTTATCACAGAGAATATAATGCTTGATCTTAATGTACTTCAGTCTTGTCATGGAACATTGGTTTTCTCTGAAGGCTTCAGATAGCTCTGATCATTACAATATATTATGGTTGAATTCAACACTTATGTTTACTGCTAGCTCATGACATTGTGGCAAGTCTCAAATTGAAACATATCCAATTAGCACTTCTTCTGTCATCATGAGAGTTTTGCATGGATTAGCAATCCATCATCCCGGATTTTTGAGTAACCATTCTGATACACTATTTCTGTCATAGAAGGTTTTCATCACGCTTCTGTTGTATATGAGATACTCTGCATCAAGTTGCTTGAATCCATACAAGGTCTTGTTCCATTTTTGCATACATGGGTCTCTTTCTGGTATACCTCAATACCTTGAGATTTCTCTACATAATCTTCTTCCTCAAATGCTCTATTGGGAAGAACAATATTTTACAACCAATTGATGTAAACTTCAATCCATGGATACTGCAAGAGATATAATAGCTCAGATAGAGGTATATTTGGTTTACGGGAATAGGTTGTTATCATAGTCTTCTCCTCCTTCTGGAAGAACCTCTAGTTCAGAATTTCGCAATGCTTCCATTCATAACTCTTTTTCACAATTTCTTACATATACTATTCTTCATCATAACTTCCATTTCTTCTGCTTGATTGCTTCTAGTGGGTTCAAACCAAGCTGGTAGTCTTGTGATTCTCGGTATAATAACTAGTTGNTTTATCTTTAGCTCTTGGGTCCATGGAGTCTTCTATAGATTCCATGCCCTGAAGATTCCAACTTCTTCCTTTCATCATAGGATCATGGATGTAGATGGACAACCAAGGATACTTTAAGGCTTCTTTTCGAAGAAGACTTCTTCTGAACACGTCTTGCTTATCATGGGTGCTACTTTCAATGGGAACATGGACAGATACTTCACAATCCTCAATGGATCATATCATTTAGGATTAGCTCCCTCTTAATCCTTGATTCATACATGAATGCATGTTCTTCTTTTGGAATTCTGTAATCAACTCCCTTTGTCTAAGAGAGTCCACGCTTTTGTCTGCATCCTTATTGCCTTTTGCAAAGTGTCACAAGTCTTTTTCTAATTTCCTCTTGATTGTTGACTTCTTTCTGTTCTGACTTCTTCTGGGTCTCTTCAGGTTTGATTCTGATTTCGGCTTATCTGGCAGTTGTTACTTATATAATAGCTTCCACTGGAATTGTTACCAAAGATTGTCAACGTACTTCATCTTTTCATGTGTATTGCTTGACTTGTAGTCATCGTGATAGCAATCCTTATCTTTTTATTCTTCCATAGGTATTATTTCCCTTGAACATATTATCTTCTAAGAAATAGATATACATGATATGTACGTGAACTATGTAAACATGGTATGTACAAGAACTTTGAAGAATATTGTTACCTTGACTTAGAAGAAGAAGTATGTTTTATCCTGCTTGGCCTTCTTTGAGGGTTCTCTTTCTTCAACAACTTGATGCTTCGTCTGTTTCCTTCTTTTTCTTTAAATCAGGACAATGGTTCCTGTAGTGACCATATTTTCGACAGTTGAAGCATTGTATCTTTGACATATCCTTTTCTTGATTTGGTTTCTTCCTCAAGCCAAACTTCTTCTTATTCCTGAAATTCTTGAACTTTGCTGTGAAGGCTTGATCTTCGCATTTATTTTGGGATTTCTCTTTTTCGTTAATCCTTGATTCGTCTTGTGCATAGCAAGTCCAAAGTTCTTCAAATATGGGATACTCCTTTCTTGTGTTCATGCTTGCGGCAAATGCATCCCATGTCTTGGGAAGGCCATTGAGTACTATATTTACCAGTTCCTTTTCAGAAATGATTTCTTCAATAGCTTGTAGTTGATCTCTTAACTAAGAGATTCTTACAAAGTATGATGTTATGTTGTCATCATCATTCATTTTCATGTCACGGAGCTCATTCTTCAAACTCGTTACTTGTCCAATGTTTCTGACTGAGAAGAGATTAGTTAGGTCATCGTACATCTTCTTAGATGAGTCAAGATGAGAGATGTACGGTATCAAGTAGTCTTTTACAGAGTCCACTATGATACTCATAGCATTGATGTCATTGTTCTTAAACTTCTCCATAATTGCAACGTTCTGAGGTTCCTTCTCTTTTCCTTCTTCAAACTATGGTTCCACGATATTTCCTTTCACAATATCCAACACTTTATTCTTGGAAAGGATGAGGTCAATCCTTGTCTTCCATGCTCTGAAGTTAGAAGCCCCTTCTAACTTGTTTTCTGACTTCATAGAGTAAGTCATGACTATTTTGACGTGGTCAACCTTTGACTTTGACGAAAAACTCAAACTTGACGTATTGACTTGATGAGAGTATCAGGAGATGTGCTAGGCTAGGGCACACTAGGCTATCCGGGAATTAGGTCAATCTCTTCACTTAAGGTGCCTTAACAAGAGGGTTAGGGTTTTGTTGCTGCAACAAAACTTTGACTGCAATTGCAACTGTAACTGAGCAAATCCTCCCAATCTATCTTCCAGCGGTTAGCCTGTCCGAAGATAGTGTGGGCCCATAACCTGTTAGAATAATAGGTGCTCGTTTCACCATAGACAATATAGCAATATTGTCACCCAACTATAGGTCGAAGCCACCCCTGAGCACCTTAACCTTGACCAGAGAGAGTAATTCCAGAAGCAAACCCTAGACCCAATAGCCAACCAAGGTAGCGTACCACTCTCCAGAGCTAGCGTACCAAGCAAAAAGTCCAAACCATAACCAAGAGAAAGTCCAAACCTAAAACCGAAAATACAAGTTGCAGTAGCTGCAGCTGCAACTACTCTCCAATCTTGCGTACTTACTAAATTTCTGCATTTGTGAGTTGTGTGTGTCCAAACGAGTTCTGGCATCCTATATTTATACTGCTCTTTCTTAGCTGTTTGGGTCGACTTCTCTTTCTGGAGGCTAAAAACTCAATATTAATTATTTTCTTTAGCAGACTTGTCTTCTAGGGTTATGTCCAATGCTTTAGGGTTTCTTCTTGCTTCCGGGAATATTCTAGTCTTGTCAGGGTTACACGTGGAGGTTTAATACCTCCCTCAACTACCATAATATCAACACTACCTTCTAGGAGAAAGCAGTGGGATTGTTTAATCCAAAGATTGTTATATAACCTTAATCAAAATAAATTGGATGAGTTTGGCTCAACCATAAAATTGGGCACCGATTTAGACTTTGAAATGGGAATGTGGTGAGACTATCTAGTATTTTGATTGCAAATTTAAGGATGATGTGAGCAAAGTTTCTTACACAATTCCTACAGGGGATTAACCTTCTTCTTGAAGTCATTGCAACAATTGTTATGCAATTATTATAGATGAATTTCTCAATCTACAAAGATGCTTTGTGTAGGGAATACAATTGATCCAGTTTTGCAATATGGATGTCAAGAGTTGTTCAATTACAAGTAGTGGAAATGATTCCCACATCGAGGAATTGATGAAGGAAATTCAAGTATAGAAAAAGAAGAAATATTGACACTTTTTTCTGCAATTGCAAGGAAAACACCACCTAGAGAACAAATCTCTATTGAACTCTTCTAGCATAGTCACTTCAGGTATTGATACTTCTCATCATAATCACTCTGAGAGAACCAAGCATCTTGGGAACTATTGTTTTCGATACAATAATGATATATTAACAATGCATCTGGTAAGAAAATGGTTAAGTGTAACATTTGTTACCATTGGGGTAACAAAAGGTAATGCATATTTTGTGATTTAAGGCTTGTGAGATCTGTGGTCATGGTGATCAAGAAGCTTGGCATTGTATTGGCTAGAAGATTGAATGTTGTTGACAAAAGATGATTATGTTGAAATTGAAGAAGAACATTATTTCTTTTCTAAAATTATGACGAGGTGCTTACACAAAGTGACTTATGTCACAATTAGTGGCCAACATGGCTAAGCTTGATGWGAAGGTTGATATTTTTTTCGYTSTTGTGCTCAACATTATCTAATAATGTAACAAACTCCCTCCACTTGTTGGAATTTGGTGACAAAAGAACTTTGAGTATTTTTTAATCTAGAATTTTGATCGAA
The DNA here is from genome assembly GCA_032191745.1 of Picea mariana. Taxonomy (NCBI): domain Eukaryota; kingdom Viridiplantae; phylum Streptophyta; class Pinopsida; order Pinales; family Pinaceae; genus Picea; species Picea mariana. The sequence continues at coordinate 6,491 of JASDQU010239833.1, forward strand.
TGAGGATGTGGGTTGACACAAAATTGGGAAAAACCYTGATGGCATTGTTCCACTATGCATGGAACTTGGATCAYGATGGAACTCAAATCATACTCRGAATTTTTGGTTGAATGGTAGAAGTAATGCCAATATTTTYACAATATTCAAGACTAATCAACAATTAGYTCACGAAGAGCCTCAACCAACAATTGGCTCACGAAGAGCCTCATGAAGAGCGAATATGTTACAAGTGGGATTTGAACTTGGTTGKGGGGGGGGGRGGGAGGAGAATATCTCCTCTCTATCACTCGAGTTAGACCCAATTGACATACATACATACATACAAGTTGGTAAATTCAAGTTGAGATGTGATTTTCAAGTTATGGACATGAATKAATATTACAACAACGATGAAGTCCTCCTTGTTCAAACTTGGTTGGATGTGCCARGTTTGAAAAGCAYAGAGTRCAAGTTAATCAAGGAAGATGAAAGGCATATTTCAATGGATTGGTTTGTTACTTTGAAGCATGTGTATTGCAGGTTAACCAAATTGGATTTGCTAAACAATGAAGATGCAGACACCATTCTTCATGACCATGGTATTTTGGACACCTTTATAATTGACACAARAGTTGATGAGAACCACCTTCTCAAGTGGGTATTGTTATAACTATTGACTATTCTACATGGTTATCAAACATTGCTCCTATCCTCGAGAAAACTAGCATCGCGCATGTTTACTTTAGAGACCTTAATGCAATGTTCCACAAAGATAGCCCCTTTCATCGACATTTTATTGGAATAGACTACATGTTATAAATGGTGTCTATCATGAAAGTTTGTTTTGGTTACAACAAAATTGGCATTATCCCTAAACATAACTAATTTTTTTTTCTTACTACTACATAGGGAACCTCTTGTGATGTCATGCTGCCCTTTGGTCTCAAGAATGCAGGAGCAACCTACCAATGTGTTATTGCCCTTGTGTTCCATGGTTAATTACATAATAATGTTAAGGCATATGAGGATGACCTTACTGGCAGATCTAATTGACTACCTTACTAATCTTTCTGTCATATTTGACAGATGTAGGGAGTTTTTTATTAGCAATGTTAATGCTAAGAAATGCATAACTGGTATAGAAATTGGAAAGCCTTTTGGTTTCATTGTTTCTAAGAGAGGTCTAGAAATTAAACCCATTTGAAATTTGCAACACCATGGAGATGCCTCTTTACATAACTTATCATATTTTTTCTTTTCATTAAAACTAGGGCCCTTTAGAGATTTCATCATAGTTTGTTCATAATTTAACCAATCCCCTCACTAATGTATACATGGATTCCTTTTGAAAAGAGACTTTAAGACATCTTCGATGACAACACCCATCCTCCTTTGGAAAACAATTTGGATCTATCACAAATTCTTCCATTGGAGCCATGTTATCATAAGATGATGAAACATGCGTAAAGCTACTTGTTTACTATATTAGTCTTATGTTGCTAATGTTTCCTTGATGAGTGTATCCTCATGATAGGTCAACCCTACATTGCATGTTCTTATTGGTATTTCGACATCACTAGAGACCTCACCTCATGGGAATATCGCCTAGACTTTTCCTTCAAACAAAAGAGAGATGCATTCAGCTCATTTCTTAGGGTTATGCCATTGTAGGTGGTGCCCTTTACAAATACCCCTTCAGTGATCTCTCGACTGAAAGTCTTGATCTTGATAAACCATGTCCTTCAAGAATTTCCTAGTTGCCTTTGTGGAGATCATTTCCATGATAGTGCCATGAAACACAAGTTTTTCCAAAAAGTGTCTAACTTGTGAATCAAAAGCCTCTAAGATCTATGTCTTTATTGAATCATATATCCATTGATACATCACTCAAACCTTTCTCTTAGTGATACAAAATGGATTTACATACTTGCCTCTTTGTTTTGTTGATGCTCTGGAATGGGGAGAACAAAATTCGGGACCATTGATTTGGGTGACCATGTTATCACAAGATGATGAAACATGTATAAAGTGCCTTGTTTACTATGTCAGTCATACCCTCGTTGCTTATGAGTTAAACAACCTCCTTGCATAAAGGAAGTGTCTTGTTCTTGTATTTCTAATCAAACGGCTTCTTCATTATTACAACACAAAGTGAAGACATTTAGCATAAATCAAAGGTGCAATGTGTGATTGTGTTTACCACTTGATTATATAATATGAGAGGACAAGATTATGGATGTCCTCTCACTTCTAAATCTGATTTATGAATCAAAACACAAAAATTTCAGATTTAGGTCATGGAACTACCATCCAAGAGAGGGATTAAGCACAAAGGACAAGATGTCTTGGATGTTTCCACTTGGGCAAGAGATATTCTATATAACAACAGGGAAACAAGTGTTAGAGACAAGTTCTAAAGATATATAAACATTAACTAAGCAAGAACTTGTAAAAAGGATGGTGAATCCCCTAGGGTTTCACAAATAGCACTTGGAATTCACCAAACAAAGCCTACATATAAATGATAAGCAATTATTAGCACATTAGAGATTAAAATCATATCTAGATATGTAAGATAAGCTTGGTAAACAATCTAGAAATGAAATAGAGGCTAGGAATAAGAAAGAAAACACCTTGAAGCACCAAACCCTATCCTTAGGATTTCACCAAATCTGATTTTTATTGCTGCAATTTAATTTCCAGATTTGAGAATCACGTTAAATCAGCCCACAAAATGTTAGATAACACCTTAAATCTCAATCCAATAGGGCCTATTTGCCTCCTTAGGGTTAGAGATCGCCAATTAAGTATAAACCCTAAGATTAACGTGTCTAGTAAATGAAATAATCCGTTAACTTTACACATAAAATGAAAGAAATCTAAATTAATATTTTTCTTTGATTTTCACTATGAGATTTCTTTATAAACAACAAAAAAAAAATAAAAAAATTTGATTTTTATGTTTTTTTGGTTATTTGTAGGATATAGGACTAGTGCCTTTTTAAATCCAATTAGGGCTTATGGGGTCAAGAAGTATGCCCCTCTAAAATTTGGTCACTTCTATCTTAAGGACTAGGGCAAGAGATTAGAACCTAAAGGTATAATAATTTCCAACCTAATCAAGATATGCTAAGAGGACCAAGGCCTTACAAGAAGGGATTCCTCAAGGGAAAAAACCTTCACCAACAAGATCAACTATAACTTGAACAAAATACTTAAAACCCTTGCCAAGGAACCAAGAGGAAAAACAAAGCAATGGATTAAGCACTTATCCAAGTTAACAACAAAAGAAGGAAGAAACAAACCCTAAAAACATATCCTTTCCAAGTGGTATAGTAAACCTTTGAATGGATTGATTTTGAAAGCTAGTAGAAGTGTTGAATCACCATAACAAATCTTTAATGCACCAAGAAAATAACCAAGAAAGAGAAAGCTCCAAGAATTGACACCAAAACCTCAAAAGGCATGTCTTTTATGAATTGTAGTCACAAATGATATCCAACAATTCACAACAATTTGGAATGAGAAGAGAGACTCTATTTATAGAGGAGGCTTCTACATTCTTCTCATTTTTTATTAATTCTTTCTCCCTAAAATTAGTCTAGGAGACTAAGAAAGAAGACTTGTCAAGCGAGCTGGAGAGGAAGGATCGAGTGAGAACCAACCAACAATTGGTCTGAAACGGTGACAACATTACTGGTCGTGCTAGTAAAATGATCTAAAGGTACTGTGTAAGCAGTAGAAGTCACAGGCGTATGTGATGCCATAGGTTGATTAGAAGTTCTCGGTCGTAAATGACTCATTCCTAGTTTTTCAAAAATATCTTGTCTCGAAGAAGTTCTCCGACTAGGACCAGGAGAGCTAGGATCAAAGTTTCTAGCAGTGTGAACCGGAGTTCTAAACGACTCACTTTGAAAAAGAGGATCGTCTACACTAGACTCTGTGTGAGGTCCAGTAGGTATTCCAATATACTCTTCAGCAATAACGGCTCCTGGTGAATTTATTCGGAGCAAATGTGGATCTTGTACAACACTCAATAAGGGATTTACGAGAAGTATTGATTCCTCCAAAGGAGTAGAACTTTCGATCTCAGAGGCTATGTCGTTATTGACTGCTCCTTCAGGAGAACCCTCTGGTGAGTTAGGAAGCAAAGGTACGTAATCTTTCGGATCTTCCGAAGGTAGCCCTTGCATCCTACGTGAACGGCGAAGGTCGATGTTGGCCGCACCAAATAAAGAACGAAACAAATCTATGGCCAACTAGAGAAACAAACAACATTCACTAATAAAATCTAGAAATCAATCACATAAACAAACCTTCTTATTTCGAAGTCACTAGTTGGTGATGAAATCCAATGTCACAAAATCAAGACAAGAAGGGGTTGGGATAAAGCAGGTGGAAAAGTTACGTTGATGACCTGCTTAACGGACTTACACCCTAGTGCAAGCTCCCACACATAATCGTGGGTATACCCTCCAAGGAGCCCGAGTGAGTTTGGCCAACGTGATTCTAGGTACCGTGAAGACTTGCCCCTCCACAGTCACCTCGTGTAAAGACCCTAAAGAGATAGGCCACTAAGGTTACCAATTACGACAATGATGCCTGGGGAAACAGTCGACAGTTCGATCCACGCGCAAAGGCAGGGTATCTAAGCCCAAAATCACCCGAGAAGGTCCCCACATGATTTTCTTCTCAAGTAACCCCCAATAATACACGCAATCTCTACATTAAGACCAACAAACCAGGGTGAGTAACTCTGCCAGTCCTAATGCGACCTCATGATTGACCCTTGTGTTAGAAGGGCTTCCCAAGACAAAATGTAGTAAGTGGATTTGAACTCTCCCTATCACAAGATTCTATTGTGTGTTTTGATGCTTTGAAGAGTGTGCCTTACAACCTATTCCAAAGCGCTATCCTAGCTAATGTTGGTGTAGAGAAGTTCTAGAAAATAAAAGTTGCTAATAAATTTTAAAATTGCGCTGAATTTTAAAGGTTGTTGCTTACTCAAAAGGGAAACAGAAATGAAACTGGTGATGTATTTGACCTTGACCCAATAGAATGCAATAAGAGATGATATGCAATCTTTTAATTTGATGAACTCTAATTACAGTAGGGAGAAGGTGTCCCTTTTTGGAATACAAAAGCTACGAAACACAATTTCTCAAATTTTGAATGAAAAAAGATTCCAAATAATCAAAAACTACAAAATTTTCCAATTTTTCTCTTTTATAAATATTTGAATGTAACAATTTTCTTGTAAAGATTACTAAAACGAAGAATGACTTCAGTTCTTTCTTTCTCAAATTAGATCAAAGACGTAATAAAGAAAAGAAAGCATAATCCAAGAAAAATAACACATTCTCAACATTATTCCCAAATCAAACTTGCAATGTAGACAAAAATGAAATTATAAGAAAACCTTTTGTCAAATACAAACAAAAATTGTCTCTCAATCAATTAACAATCCAGAAAGTAAAAACAATCCAAAACTCCAAATAAATCAAGGACTCCTTGTCAAACAAACACTCAGGACCAAGATCTCAAGATTATATCCTTGTGATAAGAAGCAAAAACAAAATTTGCAAAGTTTACAAAGAAGACTTTCAATTTCCGAAAATCAATCAAATGTAGGCTTCAAAGTTATAAATCAATCATTCACTAGTGTCAGAAGTTCATCCCAGGCAGTAGAGGTAAAACTAGGTAAAGAAACGAAAAATGGCTACCACCAAACAATTCCTACAGGAATTGTCGTAGGTTGCAGTGGAGCACAGTGCGACGACCTAGAATCGTCGCAGTCTGTCAATAAGGTACAGTGTGACGTCGTCGCACTGGTCTGCACCAGTAGAGTGCGACGTTAGAAGATCGTCGCAGGCTGTCAATAGGGTACAGTGCGACGATCTCTACAAATAAGGAAAAATGGGAAGAAAGACAAAACTTCTCACTGAACCTTCAAACCCAGAGAGTCAAAATGGATCACCCACAGACTCGGAGAATGAAATTAACTAAAAGAAGGCAGACTAAAAGCAAATAAGAGGCAAAAGACCAAAACAAGGGTCATTTCCCCAGTATGGTCACCAATTGTTTTATCGAACTAATCGGTAAGTGCGGACACAAACAAATCTCCCTAACTTCCACAGGAAACTAGAACAAAACAAGACAAAATACACACTTCACCTTAAACCTCATTGTCATATAAACTAGTTTAAAGAGGCATAAGTAACATACCTTTTAAACGACACTTGATCCTCGCTAGTGTCGTCCTTGTATCTCTTTCTTTGAGTTTGCGAGATGGTGAACCTGTTTCAAGAAACACAAACCAACAAAGAGGGAAAAGAAAGATATATATCTTCCAATGAGGTCTATGTATAAGATCAAAGACTCATACAATAAAAGTTAAAACACTTTTATAGGGAAGAAATGTATTTTGCATTATATTAAATGGAAAGTGGAGAATACAACCCATGCCTTGATGTTGCAAGGTCCCCTTTCAATGACTCTTTGCTCCAACACACACACCTTTGCTCCAATGCCTTGGATGAAGAAGATCCACAATCTGACTCAGAGAACTAAAACAAAGTTCTCAAGCATAATCTGTAGTAGAACTCTCCATGCAAATCTTAGTCTATTCAACCTTATCATTTTCCATAAGAGATCCCTCTTTAAATAGTGTGAAAGAGAGATGGATGAGGTGATTAAGATGACTCCACCAAATCAGAGAAGCGAGTAAGATCCAAACCGATCGGAGGCCACCTCATCTTCTAGAAGATTCCTTTCTAGAACATTCGTGAATTTAGACTTTTCCTTTGCTTTAAGCATCGTCACACCCTATGCACAAGCAGCATGCGACGATGTCACAGTCCAATTTTAGGGCAGAGTGCGACGATCAGGCATCGTTGCACCCCATGCATACTGCAGGGTGCGACGACCTTCCTTGTTATGGTTTTTGAAAGAGGAAAAACAAACCACTTTTCTCATGGAGAAAGTCTCTTTTAATATTTTCAGGGAACATGAACACATGTTGTCAGTCGATCACTGAGGTGACCAAAATAATGTGTAACAGGGGGGTGCCTAGGGAGTCGTTTCCCTGCGTCCCCCTTTTGGGGAGATGTGGGGGGACACGACTCCCTACGGTGGGGGACGAGTTTCCCCAAAAAGGGTGTGTGTGGGCATTCCTCCTTGAAAAGGGGGGCTTCTAGACTTCCCCCCTTGAAAAGAGGACTCCTGGGCATCCCCCCCGAATTTTTGCCTAATAAGTCTTAAAAAAACAAAAATTAAAAAGCAAAAACAAAAATAAAAACTTAAAAAACAAAGATATAAATTGAGAGTGACTCTGACTCAGAGACAAATAGTGACATTTCCTTTGATGGTTCCAATGACTTCATATAGCAGATTGACTCCATGATGCTCATTTTATTTTCAATGTTCATTGTCCATTGTTATTTTTCAGTTTTAACTTTTGAGTCTTGACTCTAGACAATGATGACCTCACACCAAGTCTTTGACTCGTCACTCTTTACTTTAGTGTATTTTTCAGTTTGAGTAATTCCAATTTACTATTTGAGACCTTGGTATCTACTATTTTTCTTAGTATTAATTAGATTCTAGAATGAGGAATGACGAATTTAAATCAATGTATCAATATTTTATTATTTCTTTTCATTTATGATTTATGAGTCAATGTATTTCATTACTGAATTTGAATTTGAATCATGTTTATATCATTTACAAATTTGAATTTACTAATTTAGTACTATTTATGTAATACCCCAAGGACGTGCCCCAGTTATATTATGTATTGTAATCATGTTTATAGACTGGTGAGCCAAGTGTATATAAGCTGGTGGGCTTATGTTTTATTTAGGCTGGAGAGCCTAGGTGTTAAAGGACAGGAGCCTGATTTTTGTATATGTAATTATGCAGATCATTAATAAAATATAAACATCGTTGCGTGCAGACCGACCACGAAGAAAGAGTGATGGGGGACTAAGCTTCCACAAGGCTAGGTAAGGGAGAGGGGGCTGAAAGGTTGGAAGAGGGGATAAGCTTGAAGGCTTAAGTCCTTAAGATAATAATTTATTATTATTTCAAAGTGGTGTGAAAGGTATATTTTTATCCTAAGTTCCTGGAAAAGGGAACGCATACTTGATGGAGTGCATGCAGATTCATGGGCGACATGTGTCGGCCCAAGCACATGCAATTTAACCCAAGAATTGAGCCGTGATGGGGGTTCGACTTACCATTTTTCCATCCTCCGTGAATTGAGGAGGGTCCCTGCGAGTGCCTCTGCATACGCTCACGCATTCCTGAAAACCAGAACCGTGAAGTTGACCGGTGTAATCCCGTGAGTCTCGTAACCTCTGTATTCGACCTTTTCAATCTTCATGCACACATCTGAAACCCGAAACCGTGAGGCCAACCTATGATGTTTTCCTAAGAAGTTGACGCATGCTCAGTCTGAACTCGTTTTACCTCTGCGTTGGACCTTTGCATAACCATGCACATCTGAGAAACCAGTTGGGAGGGAAAGGTCGACTTGTGTGTCCTATGAACCCAGGTTTATCCACACTACAAATCCGAGTTCGTGCTTAACTGCTTGGGTCGCTGTCTTCTGAGAAACCTGAGCATATCATAATTGCCTATGCCGTGTGTGTTTTAACTATGAGTTGTTGTGGCCATGCAGTCCCTTGGCTGAATGTGATTTGTTGCCGTCATTTGTTCCTTGTTGAGCCTTACTATTGTCCTCCTTGTGCTGGAATGGCGTTGAAGAAGCAAGTTGTCAGGCCTGTGTGCAACACTCTCTCCAGGTGAGGGAGGTGGTTGTGCTTGAAGAGGCAGGTTGTCAGGCTTGTGAGCGACTCTCTCCACGTGAGAGAGTGCACAGAGGAAGTGAGAACTCCTGGAAGGGGTCTTGTAGCTACCACAGAGCTCGGAGAATTTCGGTCCGGCCTGTTGTTGAAGCCCAAGGTAAGGGAGGTTTAGCAGTCGAAGGACTGTCTTGTGTGACAGTAAAGGTGTATACTCCTGGGGTGGGACAGGCATGTGGGGAATGAGAGTCTGCGAGCAGTGGGCATAAGTGGCTCCTGGGAGAGAATCCTTCCTCATAAACTATGTGTCTTCCTGTTGACCTTGCCTAGCCTAGGATTCCCTTGGCCGGTGGAGCTTAGTCCCAGCTCGGGGGTGACCTACTACTGAGAGTGATGAGCAGCGCGGTCTAAGGCTGGGAGGTTCGTGGAAGGTCTGCACGCAGTTGGTGGTGTTACGTCAATTTGAAAGATAAGTATTAATTCTGTACTTAATTTATATGTGATGCATGTCTGTGTCTTTGAAATGTATCATGTATTCCGTTGCAATTATGAATTACTGTTAATTCCATTATTTCTGTATGTTGGCAGTAATCCTGTGATTACTCTGTGTTGTTTTGTAAATTTTCATTAAATATGCATGTTATATATAAATGTATGAGATTGTTCCGCGTAGTAGCGTTTCCCGACAGTGGAGTTGATGGTTGGGGACGTTACAATTTAATATTTAGTATTTACATTCCACAATGATGAATTTGTATGGGATGAATTGTTATTATTGAGATTTTATGATTATTATTTTTATTTTTAAAATTTTATATTATATATGTGACGTCCCCCATCCCCCATTTCCCTAAAATCCCTAAAATTTGGGAGTGCTTCCACACGTCCCCTTGTACGTCTCCCCTCTCCCGTGCTCCCCCGGCCCCAAAGTCTTGGTGGAGCATTGGTTTTTCATCTCTTAAAAATAAACATTCATGACTAGTTGACTTCTCGATGCCCATTGCATGTAAGCTTTTTGCATCGTGATCTTATGTTTTGCATATTTTACATGTCTTGCATTTAGTTCCTCGTTATCATGATTGTTGCTTGACTTGTTAGATGTGCTTTTTTGACTTGCAAGCTGGTCTTTCTTGCAATTTGCTTCATACATGGATGGAATCTGGGCACCTCACATAACTTCATGTATTTAAGCTCAAGAGAGGAGACCGTTTAAACAACATTTGGCCCAATGTGTACTTTTTTGCTTGACAATGTTGAGTCCAATATTTGTCTCCACTTAGCCCAAAGCTTAATGTTGCTGCATCCTTATTTTACTTATTTCCATAGGGTCTCATGGTGTCATGTTTCCCTAGATGTTGAGTCCTTGTGGTCTTTGGCCTTGCACCCTCCTATATTTTCACCTTGATTTTTTGGAGCCACACGTGGGAGTCTTCTAGCTACATTGGCAGGCGCTTGGGAGCACACTGAAT
>JASDQU010239834.1:2742-16761 GCA_032191745.1 Picea mariana
AACTTTCTAATTATGGAAAGTGGTTATAAGAAGGTTAACCCTAAAATGAGGAAAATGGGTTAAGTGGTCAAGTGGCTATTGGATACATGGACAAGTGGCAAATTTGACAAAGTTGGACATAGGTGACTATGTGGACAAAGTGGCTATGTGGACAAAGTAGCCTAGAAGATGCTTCTAAGGAAGCTACTTGGAGAGTATAAATAAGAAGCAAAGGTCTCTTGTGAAAAACATCTCTTGAGCATAGCTTGAAGAGCATATAAAGGGGTTGAAGGAAGGTAGAGGAAGTATAGTTGGATGAATTCATGGAGACTTGAGTGTGAGATGATGCCAGGTTCTTGAAGTTTGAAGCAAGTTCCAGATGTGCATTCCATGGGCTCAGATCTGCCATAGAAACTCTGGTATGGTTACATAGTTGTCTTGATGGATATTCTTGCTTATTGTATGGTGAATGCTTAAGGAATTCTTGGTATGGTTGTTGTGATATGGTTATGTTGGTTGATTGATAGAGTGAGAAACACTCTTATGATTCGGTACTGATATGATTGCCATAGTATATTGGTTGCTTATACATGACTAAGTAACATTCATATTGTATGGATGAGGAGCATGAGTAAGTTGTTGGAGAGCATAGATGTGTTGAGATTGGTTATGGTACAGATTGGACAGTGAAAGATAGAAGTGGATGTAACTGAAGGCTGCAGAGGATCTGAGTTTTTCATAGAGAGAAAACCCTAAGGCATATGTAGGTTGTAGTACATATGTGTGTTTCACTACTGACATGTCGTGTACCTGTTGACAGATTGGTATCTGTTGATGATTGATTCATCTTCTCAATTGGTGTTGATTTGTGTAAGTTTGACTTTGGTCCAAAACTTCCTTAGGGAATTTTGTAAAGAGAATGATTATTTTGATAGATTGGAATGAAATAAACGATTTTTTTATGTCTCATATGTTTTGATTACTGACTTGGTGTTTTTACTTCTATCTCTATATTTATTTTATCATCTGTTATATTCAGAAAATTACATAAATAATGAATTTTTCAGCAAGCTTTCATGTATAAAAAAATTAGCCTAAGCACTTGTAATCAATTCTTGTGGGTTAGGATGCAAATTTTGATGCCTATAAATATAGGGTGATATTCCTGTCTATCTTGATTTAGCCAAGAAAGATATAAGAATGCTTGAGTAAGATCATTTCATATATTTTCCTCAACAAGTTGGAGCATCGAGGACAACCAACAAGAAAGAGGTAATCCATCTACCTTTTCCACTTTCTCTCTCTCTTCTGATTTCATTAACGAGCATATAAATTAGTCTCAAGGGGAAGTTAGTGTCCATTTGTTTTCCTTCTGTCTTGGATCGAAGGAAACCTAATTTGAGGGGAGTTCAACCTGTCTGTAGGGGGGATTTCTCACAACACTAAGTGGTTTCACACGTTTGTTGACGTATCTCAGATCTTGGGATCTCTAGATATCGGGACTGTAATGAGATATATTGATCTGACAATCCGATCCAATCTCCATCATTGGTTCCTTTTCCTCAAGGGATTAAACCTCAAGCATGTTCCTTGTCCTAATATCACTGCCTACCATTGATCTGGCATTGAATTGGATGGTCATATCATTACAAGACTACTGGGACATCCCCCCCCACCCTCTGGGTACATCTACGTCATGCATATACTCCATACTACTGACATCTGATATCCGAGATGATGTGGCATAATACCTGTGCATCCTCCACGTAGCTCTATCATGGTTGTCTTCGTGGCTTCTGATGTGTCCACCAATACATGTCCTGACACGTTGTTTCCACGTGGGATTCATCTATATGTCTCGATTGACGTCGTACTGATGTGTAATCAAGATAACTCACCAGCACAACGTTGGGCCCCACATTCCAAAATTTAATTTCTTTCGCATGGTTTTATGGCTCTACCATTTTCATTCAAGCTAAGAGTTTTCACGTTTTCGTTATAACCTGTCAAAGTTAATTTCTCCTATGCATGTGCGATATTTTATTTTTCCCAATTGAGCCCTCAGGTCCTCCCTAACCAATCCTATTTTTGATGCACCTCCTCTGCACCATTGATCCTCTGCAACCTATTCATCGGGTACCCTAACAAAGACCTATTTGAATTTTAATCAACACGTAGAGACTTGACATATTGATTTGTCCGGACCTTCTTGGCTTCAATGATAATTCTCTCAACCACATATACCCCTTTACATCGATGAAAACATGCTCATCAATATTGGGCCCCTTTTCCTCCATTGAATATTTACAAATCATTAAAAAGTCTCTCAGAAAAGTGGATTTTGCCTTGTTTCTACATCTCCACTCCAAACTCTTTGGAATTTGGCCAAATGATCCATTGGGTTTCTTCATGTCTACTTTTTTTTCTTACTACCCATATTTCACCATCAACATTATTTCCAGTAATGAGTAATGAGTATCATTGTTTTTTCCCATTTTCTACACCTCTCGCTAGTGCAATCAAGCTCAAAGACCAACTTCTGCCATCTATAGAAGAAAATCTAATAAGAGCTGGGAAATTTTTTGTATCAGGAATATATAATATTTTTTTATTTTGGGTACTCATAAAATATTAAACTAATGATCTTATGCTCCAATCATTTTCTACATTAGTATGGAATTGTCAACTTTGTCATTTTTGCACTTTCTCCAAACTTGAAATTTTTGGAAAAAACTATTATCTTTAAAAGGAAACAAAACTGGAAAAGATTCTATAATACAAAGTCATATGGATTATTGAGGACATCAAATGTTGACTTGGAATTTTTTTCCAAATTTGTGATCTTGGGTCCATTTTCCTCCATTAAAGATTCAAAAATCACCAAAACGTCTCTCGGAAAAGTGGATTTTTGGCCTATTTCTACATCTCCACTCCAAACTCTTTGGAATTTGGCCAAATTCTCCATTGGGTTTCTTCATGTCTACCTTTTTTCCTTATTGTCCATATTTCACCATCAACAATATTTCCAGTAATGAGTAATGATTATCATTGTTTTTGCCCATTTTTTGCACCTTTCACTTGTGCAATCAAGTTCAGAGACCAACTTCTGCCATATGTAGAAGAACATTTAATGAGAGCCAGGAAAACTTTTGCATCAGGCATAAATAATATTTATTATTATGGGTAGTGATCAAATCTCAAATTAATGATTTGATGCTCCTGTCATTTTCTACATTAATATGGAATTGTCAACTTTGTCATTTTTGCACTTTCCCCAGACTTGGAATTTTTGACAAAAACTATTATCTTTAAAACAGAGCAAAAGTGGAAAAACTTCAATAAGACAAAGTCATCTATATTATTGAGAATATCAAATGTGACTTTTAATGCTTTTCCATATTTGTGATCTTGGGCCCCTTTTCCTTCATTGAAGATTTAAAAATCACCAAAAAGTCTCTCGGAAAAATGGATTTTGGCATGTTTCTACATCTCCACTCCAAACTCTTTTGAATTTGGCCAAATGCTCCATTAGGTTTCTTCATGTATAATTTTTTCCCTTACTATCCATATTTCACCATCAACGGGATTTCCAATAATCACTACAATAGAACAAACAATTAACACCTAAAATAGCACTAGAATTTAGTGTATTTCAATTCACGAATTGGACACTTTTTCATGTGCAAAATTGGGCACAAATAGGATTGTTTATAATTGCGTCAGATTTAGAGCTAGAATTAGCACCAGGAATAGTGTCAGGTTTGGCGTTAGGAATAGCGTCAGAAATTATTAGCGCCAGGTGTTGTTCCTGTTTTGCTTCGGATATGCCTTCCAATTTTGCTTCCAATTTGGCTTCTAGTTTGGCTTCTAGTTTTACGTCCAATTTTGCTTCTGATATGGATTCCAATTTCACTTCCAGTTTTACATCTAGTTTTGCTTCCCATTTGGTTTCCTGTTTTGCTTCCAGTTTTGCTTCTGGTGTGGATTACAATTTGGCTTCCATTGTTGCTTCTGATATGCCTTCTAATTTTGCTTCCAACTTGGCTTCCGGTTTGGCTTCCAGTTTTACGTCCAATTTTGCTTTTGATATGGCTTCCAATTTTGCTTCCAGTTTGGCTTTTTGTTTGGCTTCCAGTTTTATGTCTAGTTTTGCTTACCATTTGGCTTCTAGTTTTGCTTCCAGTTTTGCTTCTGGTTTGGCTTCCAGTTTTGCTTTTGGTGTGGCTTCCAATTTGGCTTCCATTGTTGCTTCCTTTTTTACTTTCAAAAATGCTTCTTATTTTTCTTATAGTTATTAATTTAATATGTTTTATTTCAATTTAATTAGTTAAATATATCATGCCTCTTAAATAACTTATATGATTATATAGTAAGTCATATAAATGCATTTGAAATATTTTATAGGATAACATTTATAAAGAATTTTTAGGGAAACAAACATCCATACAAATTAACAACATAATTATACTTATTAAATCTCCATCAAAATAGAATCTACAACATCTAATATATAAAATAACAAGATAATTATTATAACATGATCATCATCTATAATTAAAACAAGTGAGTCAAATATTTATAATTTAAGTGAATTTGACATCCATCATGAGAAGTAAATCAAAACCATCATACATAAAAAAATATGCATCCAAAAATCATCAACCACTTTCAATATATAAAAATTGACGAGTCAATGCTGATAAGATCATCATCATATATAACTAAAACAATTGAAAGTCAAATATGCCAGTAGATCAATAACATGTGAAAATGATACATGTCCAACAATCAACATAATTCAAAATGATACATCATGTAAAAATGATATAAATAAAAATGATAAATTATGTAATACAAAATGATACAAGTCAATATGATATGTCATGTCCAAATGATATAAGTCAAAATGATACATGTCAAAATGATACAACTCAATAATATGGTATTGGAGGCCGTGAAAATGATACATATGATAGTAACCATGAAAAGAGGCATTATAACAATATATAAAAAATGATCCATGATGTAGTCTATGATCATGAATGTCACTAGCCGCTACCAACAACTTCCTCATGATCATCATCATCGTCATCGTCATCGACATCGACCCCGTTGTCATATGCATCTATGTCATCATGAGCATCATCTGCCATCTCAGCATCAGACCCAATGCGATTTGGATCTATTTGATGAGGATCATCTGAATCTTCTGGAAGATCCTTGTTCTACAAAAAAACATTTAGAATGAAAAGTTATTATTTATTTCATGTAAAAATTAATTTCTCTGTTATATATCTAATATTACAACATATGAAATGAAACAATAATCACAAAAGGAAAAGGATAGTGAAAGAGAAAACATACCATCTAGAAGGGATATATACTCGCAAACCATGAAGGTAAAAAAGTTGAATATGGGCATAGAGCATTGGCCTAGGCTTGAATCCATTGGGGACTACTGGAACAATGCGATAGTATCTAAGGTTGTGGCATTATTTAAAGAATATGATGATTTATTCCCACAGATATTTACTGAGATGAAGGGGATTAAATGGGAATTGGGAAAAATGAGGATAGATATGAAACTAGATGCCAATCCTATCAATAAGAGACCCTATAGATTTAATCCCGAGATCAAGGAGAATGTGAAAGAGGAGATTGAAAAAATGCTCGCAACAATATCAATTTTCCTAGTAGAAGAATTTGAATATGGGTGGTATCAGAGTATGTTTAGAATTCAAAGGGTTGAATGATTCTTATGTTCATGGTCCATTCCCTACCCCTTTAAATGATGGAGTCTAGACTAGGTAACATGGAAAGAGACTTAATTTTTCATTGATATCTTCTTGGAACACCATCAAGTAGGAATCACTAACAAGGACAAAAATAAGACCACTTTTTCTATAGAATGGTGCACCTACACAAACAACATGATGTTGTTCATATTGAAGAATGCGCTAGTAACATTGTCCATGATAGTGGTCACTGCATTTAGAGATTATACACATAAATCTATAGAAGTGTACTTAGATGACTAGACCATATACAACCTATTAAATGACCACATTGTAATGTTTCGACTAATGTTCAAAGGATCTCCCTTAACTTGAATAAATGCATGCCAAGTGTTGACTCCATGTTGAGCATGGAAGGAATTGCACACCATTGGTATATTTAACCATAGTTGTAGATCTCCCTTAGCTTGAATAAATGCATCTTCTTCACTCCTTTTGGTATATTTTTGGGTCACATTATTTGTAGATATGTTGTACTAGTTGATCCATCCAAAATAGACATAATTGTCCACCTAGATTCTTCGAGCAATGTCCACATACTATGGTATACCATAGCCCACACTTGGTATTATAGAATATTTATAAAGGGTTACACGTCCATCACTATCCAAGATAATTCTATTTCCTAAGATGTCAACATGATTGTGGAATAATCAATGTAGGATCAACTTGCATAACTCATGAAATTAGAGGAAGACCAATTCTTAGCATGGTATCACAAGGAGGTTGAAAAGTCATGATATAAAGATTGACATGAGAACCATATTAGATGTAAGCAATTTGACAAGGGTGATTGGTCTTACTTTACAACAACCAGTATTATAAGAGCTGTGGTAAGCTAAGGATTTTATGCCTTGTCCAAACAGACTTGTGGGAGCTTATGGAACTTCGTTATGCTGTTTGGTTTCGATTTTATGCCCCCATACCAAATTGGCTACATGTCCCTGCATGGCTTGAGGAGGCGAGCTGCAACTCATGATAAAACTCGAACTGAGATTCAAATGCACGAACCATCAATTGCAATGGATCCATAGCATTGGGTTTCATCTAGTGGGGCCCCTATGTTATCATTTCATCGACTGAAAAACCGTTTGTTGGAGTATCTCTGACACTAGGGTTTTGTTCAATGGGGCATAGTGCAATTTCTGAAGAGGAGGTCAATTTTCAAGAACATTATGTCAAGTATTTTTGCCTAGTGTAGTCATGTGGGAATTGGCCAAATAGACTTGTCGGAGCTGACGAAACTCTGTTATGCTGTTCGGTTTGTATTTTATGCCCCTAGACCAAATTCGCCATAGGTCTATGAATGGCTTGAGGAGGTGAGTTTCAACTCGCGATAAAACTCAAACTGAGACTCAGATTTGCGAACCGTTAGTTGCATTGGATTTGGAGGACCGATTTCATCTAGTGGGGCCCCTCTGCTATCATTTTTTCAACCAAAAAATCATTTGTTGGAGTATCTACGACAATAGGGTTTTGGTCAATGAGGCATAGTGCAATTTCTGAAGAGGAGGTTGATTTTCAAGAACACTATGTCTAGAATTTTTGGCTAGTGTAGTCACGTGGTCCTTGGCCAAATAGACTTGTGGGAGCTTACGAAACTCTGTTATGTTGCTCGGTTTAGATTTTATGCACCCGGACCAAATTGGCCACATGTCCCTGAATGGCTTGAGGAGGTGAGGTGTAACTCGTGATAAAACTAAAATAGAGACTCAGATGCACAAAAGTTCAGTTGCATTAGATCTGGAGCATCGATTTTCAACTAGTGGGGGCCCTACATTATCATTTCTTCGACTGAAAAAATTGTTTGTTGGAGTATATCCAACACTAGGGTTTTGGTTAATGAGGCATAGTGCAATTTCTGAAGAGGAGGTTGATTTTTAATAACACTATGTCGGGTATTTTTGGCTAGTGTAGTTGCGTGGACCTTGGCCAAAAATATTTGCGAGAGCTAACGAAACTTCGTTATGCTGCTCAGTTTGAATTTTATGTCCTAGGACCAAATTAGTCACATGTCCCTGAATGGCTTGAGGAGGTGAGTTGCAACTCACAATAAAGCTCAAATAGGGATTCGAATGCATGAACCACCAGTTGCATTGGATCCATAGGACCGAGTTTCAACCAGTGGGGCCCCTCTGCTATCATTTTGTCAACCGAAAAATCAATTGTTGGAGTATCTATGACACTAGGGTTTTGGTAAATGAGGCATATTACAATTTCTGAAGAGGAGGTTGATTTTCAAGAACATTGTGTTGGGAATTTTTGGATAGTGTAGTCGCATGGGTCTTGTCCAAATAGACTTGTGGGAGCTTACATAACTCTTTTATACTGGTCAATTTGGATTTTATTCCCCCAGACCAAATTGGCCACATGTCCCTAAATGGTTTGAGGAGGCAAGTTGTAACTCGGGTTAAAACTCAAGCCGAAACGCGGATGCAAAAACCGTCAGTTACATTGGATCTAGAGCACTAGGTTTCAGCTAATGGGGCCTCTATGTTATCATTCTTTCGACCAGAAAACCATTTGTTGGAGTAACTCCAACACTTTTGATATGTTGAACTTTTCACTTCCCCTGGGGAAGAAAGTAATCCCAAGATTTAGGGGTTTCTTGCTTGTCAACTTGAAGGAATCAAAATAAATAAGTAAGACCTCCAACTAATGGAAGGTAATAAAATCCCTCATAATCCAAAGGTAAGAGAAGGTAATACCTCTCTATAGAAAGGAAGGTAAGAGGAGGTAARACTCAGYCGAGGTTAAGTGATGGAAAATATTTCGATGAAAGGAAGATAATACTAAKTAAAACTTCTCCAGAGATAAGATGAAGTAAGAACTAGATTACAACCCTCCATATTATTCATCTTACTCTTGTTCTAATTTTGAAAGTTGTCAGTCTAACTTTGCACAAAAGCTGATTTTTAATCTAGGGTGTTTGTTTAGTGAAGTCAAAAAATAGATTGATCCTTAATTATCTAAGGAGGTATAAGTCTAAGAAGTCAACCACTGATGCATTAAGTTACCTCTTTGCTTCTTGTCTTTTATCTTTCTTATGAAATTGAATCATCTTGATATCATTAGGCTCTTGAAATGTGTGAATTTTGAAGTTTCTCATGTTTCTTTCATAGAATGTTTTATCAATTAGTCAGATTGGATAGGTGTACATAGGATTGATCTTTGGACCCCATTAGGAGTTTTAGGGATTGTGAATTCAATAAGATATTTCTTTGATCAAATGTACTTGTTACTGATCTTCAGACCAAATTGGCAACATGTTCCTAAATGGCTTGAGGAGGCGAGTTCCAACTCATGATAAAACTCGAACTGGGAATCAAATGCACAAACTGTTAGTTGCATTGGATGTAGAGCATCACGTTTCATCTAGTGGGGCACCTATGCTATCATTCTGTCGACCGGAAAATCGTTTCTTGGAGTATCTCCGACACTAGGGTTTTGGTAAATGAGGCATAGTGCAATTTATGAAGAGGAGGTCGATTTTCAAGAACATTGTGTTGGGTATTTTTGGCAAGTGTAGTCACATGGGCCTTAGCCAAACAGACTTGCAGGAGTTGACAAAACTTTGTTATGCTGCTTGGTTTGGATTTTATGCCCCCGGACCAAATTGGTCACATGTCCCTAAATGGCTTGAGGAGGTGAGTTGCAACTCGCGATAAAACTCAAACCGAGACTCGGATGCACAAATCGTCAGTTGCATTGGATCTAGAGGACCGATTTTCAACCACTAAGGCCCCTCCACTATCATTTCGTCGACCAAAAAACCATTCTTTGGAGTATCTATGACACTAGGGTTTTGGTGAATGAGGCATAATGCAATTTCTGAAGAGGAGGTTGATTTTCAAGAAAACACTTTCGGGCATTTTTGGCTAGTGTAGTCACATAGGCCTTGGTCGAAAAGACTTGTGAGAGCTTACGAAACTTCGTTATGCTGATCAATTTGGATTTTATGCCCCCGGACCAAATTGGCCACATGTCCCTGAATGACTTAAGGAGGCAAGTTGCAACTCACGATAAAACTAAAATCGGGACTTGGATGCATAAATCGTCAGTTGAATTGGATCTAGAGCACCGAGTTTCAACTAGTGGGGCCCCTACGCTATCATTCCATCGACTAAAAAATTGTTTGTTGGAGTATCTCCAGCACTAGGGTTTTGGTCAGTGAGGCATATTGCAATTTCTGAAGAGGAGGTTGATTTTCAAGAACATTGTTTCGGGTATTTTTGGCTAGTGTAGTCATGTGGGCCTTGGCCAAACATACTTGCAGGAGCTGACAGAACTCCATTATGCTGCTCGGTTTGGATTTTATGCCCCCAGACCAAATTGGCCACATGTCCTTGAATGGCTTGAGGAGGCGAGTTGCAACTTGTGGTAAAAATCAAATCAAGACTCAGATGCATGAACCATCAGTTGCATTGGATCCAGAGCACTTAGTTTCATCTAGTGGGGCCCCTCCGTTATCATTTCGTCGACCAAAAAATCATTTGTTGGATTATCTACGGCACTAGAGTTTTGGTCAATGAGGCACAATGCAATTTTTGAAGAGGAGGTTGATTTTCAAGAACATTGGGTCAGGAATTTTTTGCTAGTGTAGTCACATGGGTCTTGGCCAAACAGACTTGTGGGAGCTTACGAAACTATGTTATGCTGCTCGTTTTGGATTTTATGCCCCCGGACCAAATTGGCCACATGTCCATGAATTTCTTGAGGAGGCGAGTTGCAACTCGCGATAAAACTTTAACCGTGACTCATATGCACAAACTATCGATTGCATTGGATTTGGAGCACATAGTTTCAGCTAGTGGGGCCCCTACACTATCATTTCGTCAACCAGAAAACCATTTGTTGGAGGATCTACAATACTAGGGTTTTGTTCACTCACTCACACTCTCTCATCTACACAGAAGTAAGGCACAAGTTTGGAGAAGGTGATGCAACAGCTATAGTGAATTAGTTTCTTCTTGTTCAGTCTTTTTTTATCTCTCTCTTATGCGCTACTCTTTGAGGAGGTGCACTATATTGGCATAGTGTTGTTGTTGCAGCTGTGGTGGTATTTCTGGATCAACTAGCCTTTTTGCTAGGGTTGATTTGTTTGGACTTGCTTTGTGAACGAAATAGATCTAAGAAATGTTGTTGGGTTTTTTCCCCCATTTGGGGTTTTCCCACGATAAATCTATTGTGTTCTTTTTGTCTCTTGTTTATGCTGCTACTGCTCAGTACATGATATATATGTTAATGGTAATGAAGTAAAAGAACATTAATAACACTAATGCTCTATAAATAAGGAAAATATAACAAGCTTAAGTACAAACCCTCTCCATTTTGTGCTATACATGAAAATGTATGACGTGAAGATATTTTGAGAGTTAACTAATCTATATGTCTTCTTCTCTTATATTTCAGAAATGAATATTTTTCTAAGACATTTTGGCACTCCCTAAGAAAGTCCTTCCTTACAATGTTACTCCCCAAACTTGTGTCTCCTCACACCTCCCTTTACGATATTTTCGGCTAGTTCCCAATACATGTCTTATCCCCTACCACTCGCCACCTCCTTTTCCCCATGGACATTAGGAGAGCTATCTGGAAACTGAGCTCTAGAAAAGTTGTTGATTTTGAGGGAGATGCACCAAGATGAATTTCTCGAGCATGGTTTAGATTGGATTGCTCTTCCTATTGCAGATATTTTCAATGAGGTTGTTTGCTTGGGTTTATTGTTGTCTTGAAATCAGCCTATCATGCATCCTAATTATAAATCAATAAATAGTTCTGAACCCAATTGGAAATGACAATAGGACTATTTTGATTGGACACGTCTTGACCAAGTTTTATGCCATTGTACTTGATACATTTCTTTTTGAACAATTGGAGAGAGGGAAGTTTAGATCTAGAGGTCAAGCAGGATATTGTAGGGACTACCATACCACTGAAGACATCCTCACTCTTAGATATATTATCAAAGAAACCAACAAATGGACCTCAAGGTTTATTGTTCCCTTGTAGACTTTATATAGGTCTTTGACTTCCTGCCAAACCAATGCTTGTTTGAAGGAATTTGGGACCTTGGCATATTTGGGTTCCTCATCACTGTCAGCATGATAATTATTAAGATGTGAATGAAGAATAATAATTCAAGAATCTAAACTGAAAAGTTGTGGGAGGGAAACCTAA
This sequence comes from Picea mariana, assembly GCA_032191745.1. Lineage (NCBI taxonomy): Eukaryota > Viridiplantae > Streptophyta > Pinopsida > Pinales > Pinaceae > Picea > Picea mariana. The sequence continues at coordinate 14,697 of JASDQU010239834.1, forward strand.
TAGTTATTCCTCCTCTTGTCATTTCTATGGTCTATGATAATAATTTGCATGCCTTACATTTTAATTTTTGCACTCACCTTTGTGGTGTTTTCAATTTTGTACTCTTGGACTTATATTTAGGCGCTATAATAAAATTCTGATACATTTTGTAGTTAAAGTTGATATGGCATATATAGGGGTCAACTTTAACCCACATTTCTAGTGATCACTCACCTATCAACCTTTCTAGTGATCACTGACCAACCATGAGTTATAGTGAGGAAGGGAAAATATTTATATAGAGTGGTGATAAACTTCCTTTACAAGAAAATAACAATATCTTATGTGAGATCCTTATATCTATCCTAGGGAGGGATAAAATATTACTTCCTCCAACTACCTGGTCAAAAAATACAATAAAAATGAGGTGGTCAAGCCACATGTACAAAGATCCAAGTGAAAAGGCCTCAAGAGAGAGGGACATCTCCATCAATGAGGGAAGAGGTTGAGTCAAATGTGCAATGTCTAGCCTCTAAATTCCTCCAAGTAGGTGGATCCCCAACCAATCTTCACAAACCGTGCAATGAAATGGACACATGGGTCTCCAAGGTGAAAGTCGCTACAAACCATGATTGAAAATGCCTCAAGAGTGTATGGACCCTCAAAACAAGCTCCAAGAAGCCATGTGTGAGTTGTTCAAGGTGTAAAAACCCTCCTCAAATTATGCCAACCTCCTTCTTAATTCAATGGAGACCCAAATAGGTCCACACATGCTAAATAGAGTACCTAATGCAACCTCCAAGGTGGATGTCCCATCAATTTTTGTGACACATGCCTCCAAATGAATGAATAAGATGAGCATTCAAGAATCTAGGACATGGCATGAGAGGTACAATGCATGAATAAATAACACCAAATTTTTTTGACCAATGCCTTGGGAATCATGAATTGCCTCAAGATACGTGAAAATTTCTTGGGAATTGTGAACTACCTTGGGAATTGTGAAGATGCAAAAAAAATAGGATGAATTCTGTTATCACACTAAGTTGCCTTGGGTCCTTAGCCCTTAGTTTTAATTTTTTTCTAAGCCTTCAGATTTTTAATTTTGATTTTTTTTCTTAAAGTGTGATTTACTTAGATTACCTTGAATAAATGAAGGCTTAAGTGATGACTCAATTTTGACCCTCATATAGATTTTTGGCCTAGGTTCATTTTTCTTGGCTTATGTTTTGACCCACTTCATGACTTGACACTAAGCTTGACTCATCCCATGACTCACTTGACTTGACATGTCACTCTCCTCACTCATACATTCATATCCTTGCCATGATGTCCCTTTGTCCTCTTATAATGGTCAAATCAACTTTTTGAAAAAAGGAGTGTTGCCAACTCACTAGGAGTTTTTCGTAGCGCACTTCTTGTCCTTCATCCTTTGGCATGATCCATTATCATAGTGTTGATGTCATGTATGTCTTGTTTTTATCACCTTGGCTAGTTAAAATATGCCTTTGAGGAGTCGATCTTTATGATCTTGCTAACGGTTTTCAAATTTTGAAATTTCAAAACTCGGCGCTGCAAAAATTACCAGTTCAAACCAGTTGGCAGTGGAGCTATAGGATCGGATGCTGATGTGGATTTAGAGGCTGAGATGCTCATGATACTCTCCTAAACATTTGTTGAAATCCAAGTTATCATCATTCTCCAGGTATTCCATGGTTTCCCTCATCTGCATATCAATTTCAAGGAGTAATTATCGCTTGGATTTTTTGCAGTGATCATGCCTGCAAAATTGGAGGAGGTCCTTTCCCTCACACTTTCCTATCAGTATTTGTTTCACCTAAACCTGTAGTCACCATCCCCTGGTTTTTAGTTGTAATACATCCATTTAACTTGCTCCCGAGTTTTGAGTTCCCAAGCAAACTTCACCTCTTGTATGCACGTTATGCTACCTAAAATCTTTGTTGAACTACACTGCATGTTCCCCTGCTTCGTCTACCATTTGAATTGGAGTGTTTTTTAGCCAGTTTTCAAAGACTATTGCAATGGTCTCCTCCTTCATATTATTTTTTTTGTTTGTTAATTTGTG
>JASDQU010239835.1:0-16754 GCA_032191745.1 Picea mariana
CTTTACTACAACACTAAATGCTTTTGGAATTGAGCATATACAGTGCGTGGCTATCTTTGAAACAAAAGACTTCCCTGGGTTGATAATTTATGTTTCACTTGGTTGTTTAAAATTAATTAAGCAATTATAGTGACCAACAACCAGCAATTTCTCCGATTGGTAAATTTCTTGTCCTCCTTCCACCAGGAAGCCATCAATCGGCTGGTGTCATGGAATTCATAGAACTTCACCACTAAGTCTGTGTTCAACCGCTCTTCTAGGTCCCTAATTTTGTAGTAGTTTTGGACCTCTGTTGCGAGAAAAACTCCGACACATCTGCCATTTTCATCATTGATCAGGAAATTCTGCGTGCTTGTTTGGTTGATTATCCAACTCAAAGTCTCAATGCAAGGAAAGACTGAAGTTCGAAAAGAAACCAAACACAAACATGACCGTTGGATATTCAGGAAGACCTGGTCGTCGAGCACCCTTACATCTAGGTCATTGTGTGGGATAAAATATGGGTAATCTTTCCAGTTGATTTTGTTGAATAAATCTCCCCACTATGGGAGCATCATTTTTGATCCAGTGGTTGCTTCTGTATCACCAAAAGAAAGAGGTTGAATAAATGCCTTCTTGGTCGATTTTTTGATGACTGACTCTGCTCTGTGAGAAAATTAAACCTTCTTCGTCATGCTAGGATAAGATCCTTCACCCATCTCCGCTTTCTTTAATTTCGGTGCTCTCGAAGAGCATCTGGTCATTAGATTCCTTGGAGGAATTTTCCCTGCAGATAGACCAATGTTAGATATCATGTTGTATATACGATGTTGATATATACAAATTTATGATCGTCGAACTAATAAACATTAACACATACCTCTTATTCGTGCTAGCTTAACCTAGTTTTTTGAAACTCTAAGAATCGAGCACATCTCTTGAAACACTCTCTTTGCTTCTTCGACTGCTCTGAAAATGGACAACTTGTGTTCAAAATGGAGGCATTCAAAGCTGTCCTAGTGATTTAAACAGAGATAATACTTACCTTGTCACATAAGATATTCAATTCAGGGTATGAGTGCAGTTCTAAAAAAATCTGCCGCCAAATCTTCATTATGCAGTCATAGGTTGGCGGTGCGGATGCGGGCTATCATGTGGTTAATCAGAGATTTCAAATTCTTGTTGTTCAATCGGTGCACGGGGTAGTGGGATATGTGGAGCAGAATATTAATTGTATTATTAAATGGCAGAATCTGATCTTATTATGTGTTGAAAATGTCCCATTAGTATGCTAATTTAACGGGTGGATTGGGAGTCAATGTTTTCCTTTAGACAATGTGCGTTGATATCTCTTGGAGAAACTCCAACGCTAATCCATATTTCCATACAATGATGATATGGAAATGTTGACTTGGTAGTGTGACTAGGAGATGGAAAACCTAAGGTGATTTAAGACATACGAAATTCCTACGCGACAAAGACACATGGCGTTTTGAGATTGGCGTCTTCGTTTAATCATGTTAATCAGAATCGAGGATTTTTATTAGATAAGTGTTTTAACAAACAAATCCTACCCTGTCGATGCTAAAAAGTACCAAGGATTGGCGATCAAAGATAAGCTTAAACAAGTGTTCCCAAATTACCCCCTCGAAACTTGCTGATGCCGGAAATGCATCGGGGATTGGTGATTAGCGATGTGTAAATGCATAAATTTTCAATGATTTAACCCTTTGATATTTCACTGATCCTCGATAAAATGCATCGGTAATTGACTATCGGAGGTTCATCATGGCTCATGACAATGTTTAACCCTCTCTTATTTCTCTAACGCCGATGGGAATTTGACCACTTCCTGAGTCTTATTTGTGAACAACTAGCGTACATATACTCCACTTTTTACCGATGTCGATGATACATCGATGATCGACGTGTATTGTTACTCTATGATTACTTTACTTGCTCAAATTTTTCTGATGTCGAACATAAGCGCGGGGGTCATAATTTTAGCTGCAGATTCATAGTTAAAACCAAGTTCTTTCTTGACACAAATATTTGAATTTTATAGGTTCAAATAAATGCAACTTGATCGATGATGAGACCAAAAAATGAAATTAGTGATTCCTCACAACAAACTCAACTCAAAAAATAGGCCAAAAGAAAACAAGTGGTACCCAAAAGATAAAAATTTTCATATAATATTTTAGGGTGTGTTGAGCGCTCAACAAATGATGATTCTCTGGGAGAAGGCAAAATCTATGTTCCTTCCTTTGGGCATAGCTAGTGTAGAAGCTGGTTGAGAAACTAACTGGATTCACTTTTATCAGAGTACTTCTTATCCATGCATGTACAATTTCCCGAGTTCATTATTCTGGGTTTGCCTATGGGGTTTATCCCTTATGCCACCTTCATTCCTCTTGACCGTGACCCATGCACCCTTTTGACAAGAGCCAAGTAAGGCATTAACTGGCTTGAGGCTGTTTAGTTATCATTATTCACTCACTACGGTGTTACTCCGCTGCCATTGAGCGTCCATAGCCCCAGCAGAGTCACCCCGATGTCACAGACCTTGCTCTGCTTCCAGAAAGTGTCCATATCCCCGACGAAGTTATCTACATACCCTCTCCAACTTTGCACTCATTTAATATAATTGATTCATTTCTAGAAGAAGTGCCCTGAGTGAGTTAGAGAGGAGGACGTCTATTATCTGCAAGATGAAATAGTTACTGTGAAATTCTTCCTAGCTCTTTCTTAGAGGTACACGTGATCCCTTCCAAACTTGCCATCTTTCCTTTTGGTCTTTACCAAACCACCAAGCGAATACTTCATCACTTACCAAGGTCATTTGTTTTTCAAAGATATATATATATATCCTCTTGAAGAAATTTGTAATTGCTCAATGTTTCTTATGTTGCACGTAAGCATTAGTTAGGAACAAAGTTTTCTACACCAATTTTATTAAGGTCAACCAATGTTTCACTTAACACAACTTTATTACAAGAAAATACCTAGAAAAAGAAAAGAAAGAAATAAAAAGGACTCTGCAATCAATCTATCCTAAACGTACACATTTATCCTAATGAGAATGTAACATGAAAAAGACACAACTTTTTTTTTTTTAACAGAAATATTGTTTTAGGGATTTTCCATTCACCGAGAGGGCATCAGGTCCCCCCCTCAGATTTTCCAACCAATATGTGTCTGCCCCAATTTTCTCAGATACTTAGAAAGGTCTGAGCCATAGATTCTGAAACTTTGAATGTTTTCCCTTAGGTTCATTTTCTGTATCCCATTTCAATACTAATTCTCCTACTTCAAAATTATTCTCATTGGCCTTATGCTTGTCAAACCACCTCTTGACCATCTATCGATGAGTGGTGAACTTAGATTTTTATTTCTCCCTTTCCTCTTCCAGCATGAGGAGGGTATCAATCCTTTGTTGAATAACCGATGAGGGTTGTCCTCTTGAACCCTGAGAAAGCTGAAGCGATGGAAGATGTAACCCATTTGGGAGAATGGCTTCTTGTGCGTATACTAGAAAGTATGGAGATATCCCTATAGATTCCTTGGGTGTTACTCTATATACCCATAACTCATTATGAAGCGAGCTATGCCAATTCCTCTGATTATCTACAACTGTTTTCTTCAAGATCCTCACTAGGTTATTATTATTTGATTCTGCCACCCCATTCCCTTGTGGATAGTAGTTTGCAGAGTATCTTATTATGATTCCTTTTTCTAGAGATAACTTTGTTAATAGAGTAGAAGAGAAGTAAGAAACATTGTCAAAAATGAGAATGTAAGGCATCCAAAACCTTGTGATAAGTTGTTGTTCTATGAATCGAATCACAACCTTTTCATTCACGTGCATCAGAGGGATGGCCTCTGCCCATTTCATAAAATAGTTTGTAGCACTCGGTATGTATTTGTGTTGTTTTGAAGAGTTCAGGGTAATATCCTCTATGATGTATAACCCCCATTGCTTGAAATGTCTCGATACGGTCATTGGTTGGAGTGGGACAACTCCTCTTTTTTCTCTACCAGTGCTCATTTGACAAGATTTACAGTTCCTAGCATATGTATGAGCATCCCTAAAAAGAGTAGGCCAGTAATAACTGACTCTTAATATTTTGTGAGCTGTGGTATTTCCTGCAAAGTGTCCACCTACAAGACAATCATGGAGATCCCTCAGAACTGTTTTTGCATCTTCACGTTCGAGACACCTCAAGAGTACTCCATCATAATTTATGCAGAAGAGTACTGAATTTATGAGGCGATGTTGCACGGATTTTAGCCTGAGAGCTCTGCTTTCCTTAGGGTTTATATTTTTTGGGAAAGTCCCATGATGCATGAGGTAAATCAGTTTTCCATACCAAGACTCTTTCCCTGGGGGAATGTATAAACATTCACCACACCATAATTTTAATTCATTCTCCCACTCGAGGTCTTCATTTATTTGATCTTTGGCCTCTGCGGCTAGTTTACACAATCCTTGCCCCTTCACTAATTTGGTAGTTTTTATATCTATATCAAATTATTGGACAACTGCCATCCAATTTCCTATTCTCTGCCCCATCTCCTGTTGAGTGAATAGGGATCGAACTGCGGGATGAGGCACGATGAATTTGGTGTGATTTTTTAAGATGTAAGATCTGAAATGTTTTACTGCTTTGTACACCACATAAGCGTGTTTGTCTATAGTAGGGTAGTGAAATTCACATCCTTGGAGATTAGTGCTCATAAATGATACCAGTGCCTCATTGTTATCATCATCCTTCTGGGTCAATACTGTAGCTAAGTATTGTTCGGAAGCGAAAGTATAGAGGAATAAATCTTTACTAAATTCAGGACTTCACAGCACCAGAGCTTGAGATATTGCAGTCTTGATATCGTTGAAAGAATATTTTCGATCGTCATCCCACTTAAAATCAATGTCCTTGCGAATCATTTTTTGTAAGGGTTTGACAATTTCAGCGAAATCGGGCGTGAAATTCCTCACAAAATTAATTTTCCCAAAGAAGGATTGCATAGCCTTTTTGTTGTGGGGTAAGAGAAGTTGGTCTATTGCCTTTGTTCATTCTAGATTTATGCAAAAATTCTTGTTTGAGATATAATATGACCTAGTAATTTCCCTTCCTTGACACCAAAGATAGTTTTCTTAGGGTTTAAAGATATTCCATATTTCCTATACCTTTCGAAAATCTGGGTTAGATGTTGGATGTGGTCTTTTCTGTTCTTTGAATACACAGTCACACCATCCAAGTATAATACTACACATTTGTTAATCAATCCCCGAAAGGATACATCCATGACCCTTTGGATAATTTCTCCTACATTAATACACCCAAAGGGAATGTGTTTATAAGAAAAGGTTCCCCACTTGGTTCGTAATGTAGTTTTCAATCGGTCTTCCTTTGAAACTAGGACCTAGTTGTAACCTGAAAAACCATCTAGAAGAGAGAAAATTTTAGAACCAGACATGGGTCTACAAGAGTTGTTCCATGGGTGGGACTAGGTTGTTATCCTTTTCTGATGATCTGTTAAGGTTTCTAAAATCTACACACAAGCAGATCTCCCTAGACTTTTTCCTTACAAGAACCAAATTTTCTACCTAGGCAGAGTGTCTAACCTGAAAGATAATCTTAGCATCTAGTAATTTCTTTAACTCTTGATACATGAGGGATTCCAGAGATGGATGATACTCCCTGATATTTTGTTGGAAGGGTTTTACTCCGGATTTTAATGAGATTGTGTGTTGAATAATGCGAGTGTCATAAGTTTTCAATTCTCGGTAGGACCATGCAAAGAGATCTTGATATTCTCTAAAAAAATAGAGATAAGATTTCATGTCTTCTTTAGACACTGTTTTTCCTAGATTTATATTCTTAGGGTTTTCTGGGGTTCCTATATTTATAGTCTCGTATATGGGACATGAACTCCATGTCTTTGTGTTCTTTGACCCCTTAAATATTTCCCTCAGGTCGAAAAGGTTCTCCGAATTGGCTACCCCTTTCAGTATCGTGGGAAACCTTGGTTTGTTACTAGAGTGATATGTTCTGCCCTTTTGTTCATGGAAATCAGTTTCTTCTAGTTTCTCTTGGAATACTTCATCATTAATTTCCAGATCTTTAAAATTTTCTTGATCGGTTAGAAAATCTACAATCTATTCATCTCCTTCAAAAACCTTCCAATTAGAAATATTTTTGGGCACTGATGGTTTATAGAGTAGTTCCACAGTGAAACTGAAGGCTTCATAGTCTTCTAAACGGGATAACCTCGAGGCTGTAGTGGTTAGGGAATCAACAAGAGTATTGTTGTCCTGGGAACAATAGTAATATTGAAGGGCTCAAAATGTACTATTAGTCTATGCACCTCTTGTTGGTAATTTGTCAAATGGGGTGAATTGCAATGGATAGTATTCTTTACCTGCCTAACGATAATTTTAGAGTCCCCAAAATTTTTTAGTTCTTTAATGTTTAAGTCAATGGCTTTCTTCAGTCCTTGAACTAGAGCTTCATACTCAATAGTATTATTGGTGCACTCAAATTCTAGTCTGTCGGATAGAAAATTTTGCTTCCCCTCTAGGTCTATGAGAATACAGATTGCTCCCGATCCTTCTTGTGATTTAGACCCATTGAAGTACAAGGTCCAAACTTTTGAGAGAAATTCAACAACTTCTTCAGGCCTGGTTATTTTCTCATCTCTGTATACCTTGTCTACTACTTCCAACAGAGGTTCCTGACAGAAGATGCTTTCTTCTGCCACTGTCATTAGATTCACTTGAAAAGTAATTTCATATTTTTGAGTGAGAGGTACATCAGATGCGAGAGGAGAAAAATTGTTGAAATCAAAATCACAGGATTAGTTTCCTAGCACATGGACATCTACCAACGAGGGTTCATTGAAGGCTTCTAAATCAGTAATAGTATATTTGAGATATATTTCCCTATCAATCCTAATCATGTTGGTATGTCCCTTTAGTGGAAACCATAGGTGAGCCCAGTCTGTGCTAAATTATCCATTCAGTTTCTTGGACCAATCTCAACTAAGTAGCAGTCCATAAGCTTCTAGTATGTTTACTACAATTATGTAAATTACTTGAACAAACTTCGGGTGTGTATCCATTCTGATCATCACATCCTTATGTTCCCCAATAACCTTTACCTATGTTCTATCTAGTTGTATAACATGTTTATCACTTTTGAGCAAGATTGCAATCAATTTATTGCAAATGGACAATGACATGACATTGGAGGATGCCCCCGAATCGACCAAGCAGTTATGAAGGTTTCTGTTGAAGAATTCAAATGTTAAAAGGAAAGGTGGGACAAAAGGATTTCCTCTTTTGTCTAAAGAGAAATCATTCACATTTGGTTTTTTCTTTAAATCTGTGGGAGATGAGGCCTCACCTAGGTCAGTGTTTGTTATATGGGCTTCTATTGACTTTGAGGCCTGTAACAAAAAATCCTTTTGTTGGGGAATTCTACACATGTCCATGACTGACACATTAGCATTCAAATTATTTAAGTCCTCTACTATGTTGTAGTCCATCTTGGGTGAATCTTGTGTGTGTATGTTTATAGAATTTCCTTGGGGGACAAAGGGTGCTTTAATGTGATCGGTTGTTTTCTTCCCTTTCAAGGATTGGGAAATGATAAGATCATTTGAGACCGGTTGACCCTTACTTCACGTTTGCACTGCCAACACCTCAATGGGTGGTTCCTGGACTTCAAATACATCATCGAGAGGCATCGACAAGTCAAGAACCCACAACAACATGGTTGTCTCTTCTGGCAACTAAACTTCCTCCTCATTGACGATGTTCACCGCCGAGCCGCTTAATTTATCGGTAAGAGAAACTTCATCTAGGAACCGATTGGCCATTAAATTCATAGCATGCACCCATTGGGGACAATCTCTTTTGGAATGTTTCTCTTGATCGCACATGCAAAAAGAGTCAGATGCTATATTACCTAGGTCAATGTTTAAGTTGGCTGGGGGAGGTTCAATCTCTTTGAACGATGGGTTTATTTTAAAAAAGGGTTTATAGGGCCTTTGACCTTGGTTTCCTTCCTCAACATTTCTTTTCATGTCTCCTTCTTTATATTTCCCCACTTCCCTTTTCAGGACTTTGTTCTGTTTGTTTTCCCGAGGGTCTAGTCAACAAAAGTCCTCTCCTAGGTGTAGGTTGAACTTCCTTCTTAACAAGTGATACCTTGCCCTCTGTTCACCCTTCATTTGGAATTCAATCATTTTTGCTTCCTCAAAATTTTCAGCTAGGGTATGTTTGGAATCCCTTTTCACAAACATGGAAATGGAAGCAGGGAGAGCATTAGCATATACCTCAATTTGCAACTCTTGAGTAGGTTTAGCATTGGGTTGAAATTTGTTCAGGATAGTGGTAAACCGTTGATTGAAGTATTTAACCTTCTCTTTTGAACTCATGGTGGTGGCGAACAATTCAACCATTAAAGCTCATGTGGTGGTTTCTTCTACAAATTTGTCTAAGAAATCCTTTGAAACTTCATCCAACTAGTTATGGACCCCACAGACAAGTTAAAATACCACGTCAAGGATGAATTCTCAAAGGTATAGGGAAAAACCCTAAACACTACGTCCTCATGTTGTATGTTCATCAGTCTTATAGCCACTATGGACCTTTTAATATGATCTTAAGGTAATACGAAGGTTTCAAGGTCAAATTTTGGAAGTAATTTCTCTGGATGTCGAGGGAGGTTATGTACCCATCCTAGGATTTCCAGAGAATTTATGGCCAACTAAGGTTGATTATTTTGAGGTAGATTTCCCCTTTCTTCATTATTATTGTTATTATCCTCCATGTCCTCCGATTATAAAACTAAGTGATCCAAGTTAAACCCTTCCTCATCAGATTCTAAATTGTCAAGCTCAGAGTAGTTACCAGCGAGTGTTTCAAGAATCAGATTAAGGGGTTGTTCGATCTCTAGAGGGAAAAATCTATCAGGTCTTCTACTGTGTGAACAAAAACCTGGTCAGGGGTATCGATGACTAATCTTCTTACTTGTTTTATATGAGGAAGTAACGGGACTAAGGGAAAAGATCCAATTTGTTGAGCATAAGCTCTTGTGATTCTTTTGAATTGGTTCAACTCCTTGTGTGGAAGAGCATACAAAATTTCATGGAATATGTGTTCTTCTTCCTCATTCTGGGGTAAGTTATTCATTTTAGGAGTACTCTCTGTATGTGGGATGTCTTGAGAATGACTAGCCATGCATGTGGGATGTTTTGAATCTGTAGCCTACATGAAATGTATTATCAGAGATATTGTTAGCCATTCATTCATCATGCCCTCCTTCTAGCACCAATTCTATTGAGGGGTCTGAGATCCCTTTAACTGAACAATAGGAACCGAACCTGCCTTAGAGGCCCAATTAGACTCTACAACGTTTGATGGTGGAATGGTTCTCTAGATCTTTCTATATAGCTAATTTATAGATGTGATTTTCTTGGTGATTGACATGATATCTTTTTGTGAAAGTTCCTCCTTCAAATTAAACATTGTCTTTTTGTCTTTTTCTTTATTAGATAAGTCTTATAAAATGAGGTGTCCTGGTATAAACCAACTGATAGAAGGGAGTTTTAACTAATGAATAAGGATGATCATGGGATAACCCTAGTGCACAAGCATGCAAACAAAGATATTCATACCTATTACAAGTTTAGTAAGAATACATTAACTTGCTGGTATTTCAACAATGACTAAGATACAACTATTGAAAGAACATATCCATGCAATATTATGATTGCAAGAAAAATAGTTTCCTTAGCTCTACCATCAATCACACATTAACACAATGATTTTATTTTCATCATTAAGAAAAAAAAAACTGCTAAAATACTGAAACAAATAACTTATCAATAGATTAAAAAAACTCTTACTCGTTGCAACATCAATTATTGAAATAAAAGTTGGAAGTAATTCCTCGTCTATCCAATCACATAACAACTTTGATGAAAAACATAATTTTGTCTCTAGTTCTAAACATAACTTCTCAAGGTTGTTTAGAAATAGTTCTTTACAATTCTCAAATAAGAGGGTCTTTTCCCAAAACCATCGACCCCTTCTAAAAGGTCAATCCCTCTACTTATAAATAATCACTAACTAAAAATAACTAATACAAGTTTGTGCTAAGTAAAACAAAAATTGCTATGTGGTGCTTGATCTCTTTGTCCTATGGAAATCATCTCGTGGTCTACTGTAGTGGATGAATATTCTCATATTCTGACCATTTTACGAAGAGATCCTCACATGTGTTAGCATACAGGAATCTGTGTTGATCCATCGGAGTTGAAAGTGTTTCCTTTACTTCCACTGCCCATTCTCTATATTTGGCAACTTTGGTACTTAACCGTTGCAGAACTGCACGAGCCTTGATCGGATGTTCCATAAAATTATGTATTTGACCCAGTGTCATTCTAGCCACCTAGGCAATCTCCACTTCCCATGCCGAGTCTTGCTCTGCATGTCGCTTGACTATGTCATGCAAGTCAACAAAGTATTTGGGTGAGATGAATTCTAGGAGGCCAATGTCTCTCATCTCCCAATTGATCTTTTTCCATCTTCTTTTGCACTCGGCCCATCTCTTCTATATTTCTCTCTGAGGTTCCTCAGCCATACTTACCCAGTATTCGACTGCTTTCTTGATCCAGGAAATGTTGCTATCGATTAGCACTCGAATACCATGATCCTCTGTGTCTCGACCCTTTTTCATTGCATTGATGTAGTCAATTTATTCTACAACTTTGTATGATTTTTCATACCATCTCTCTATGTCCTTGCAGGTTTCAAGCACCATAAGGGTATCTTCTTGATAATCATCTACACATGTAGTGAAAATATGTCTTTCGCTTGTGAACTTTGCATATACATCTTGGAACTCACCCTTCAGAAACACCGTGGCCTATGTTGAGTCTTGGTAATATTTCACCAAATGGCACAAATGGTATAGCTCCTTTAGTGCATTGACCGGTTCTTTTTCATCTCGTTTTTCTCGATCCAATGTGCCATCCGTGATAGCCATCCCCACATTGATTATATTAGATGTCTTTGCGTGTTTTGTGCTGAGAAGCTTCTCCTCTGTGGTGATGAGAGTCAAGCTATCCAACATGAGTCTTCTTTTCTTGGTGGTCCTCCTCATGATAACTTTCATCTTCCATTCATAATCGATTTCTTTTATATTAGCAACCTCATCCATGATATCAGGGATTTGTTGTTATCCCCAAGTCAGAGTGTTTCCCAAGCTTCTTGTTGTATGTATTTGTTCCAGGACCGGCTCTTGTACTTCATTGACATGGGAAACTTCAACATTCTCCAATGGATCGACCTTTGTCTGATGTTAATCGACTAGTGAGGTATAAGACATTGTTGAGGAGATAATGAAAGGCTCAATACTTACTTGGTGATCACCTGTTGAGGTGTCAATCTCTAGTTGTTGCAATTCCTCTTTTTTCCCACTTGAACCTAGCTCGTCCCTAGATCTATCTTTCAAGGTCCCCAATAGGTTGAGAATATCAATGTCTAAGATACTTTCGACCTCATGATCGCCCTACAGAGAGTTTGGAACTGATTTATCGGGACTTGGAGAAGGTGTTCCCCCAGGTTCTTTCTCCTCTGTAATTGGTATCGGAGTTACCAGTAAGACCTCTGAACTCTCTTCATCGTCATATATGGTTATTAGATCAAACATGGGATTAGGTACACCCATTTCAACTGGTGTTATTGGAATCTCATTATGGGTAGGAATGTTCACCGATGATATGGCCTGTAGTGATGGACTTCTAGGATTTTCTAGACCGGTGGTTTCCTCTAGTTGTATCAGATCTAAGCCATTTATCCCCTTCTCTAATTGTGATAGGTTCGGTCGGGGTGATCCTCATCATTTATACTAGTTGAGGATCATTCTCTAGTTGGTCGATGATTCTTTGGACTCCTTCTAGTAAAAACATCCCTCTCCTTTGTGCCTCTGTGGTTTATGCTGCTCTGATTTCGTCTCTAACCCTAAGAGCTTCTTGAGCCGACTGTTCTATTGTTTCAACTTGCTCATCCATTCTCATATATTTGAACCTAGTCATGTTTGGGTTATCCTTTCTCTGTAATACCTCCTCCCTGTCTTGAGCACATTCTGTGAAAATTTCATCTTCAAACTTGTCATGCGTGTATGGCTAGCAATAAGAGACTTGTGAAGCGTGTTGGAGAACTAGGCCTTTAGGGTCATGCTTGTGAAACTAGCCTATCAGAAATTTGTATTCTATATGACTCAAACCGTCTTGTTTAGCTTGAGTAGTGTCCTTAACTATGTAAAACCCCACATGGAAACTATAGGGTATGAATGCTCATTTCTTGTCCTTGACCAAAGTGGCATTATAGCCTTGCAAGATGGTTTGGTAATAGATTTATCCTACTACAAGTTAGTATGGGACATGGGCGAGGAGTAAATGTGGTGCTGCAGTGGCCCCAAACACCGTGATGTAAGTTATGGTCTCATCTAGATGCCAATGGCCTACTTTCAAAATCATTTTCTTGGCTGCTACAGACAACCTTGGGCATTCCTTTTTAAATATGATAAAATAGGTCCTAACAATGAATTCATCACAAATAATGGCATAAGACTTCTTGTACCTATTTTCCCATAGGATGCTAAAGTAGACATGTACAGACACCTCTGCGATGTGCCAGCTCAAATTCATACCGGCGAAGACATTCCTCGTGTAGATTACATCTAGCAGATACGAGGCCATGTGAAATGTGGGTGCTTCTCCCTCATTTGGTTACTGAGCCTGTAATATACAGGTGCTCAATTTCTTGGATATGATTTCTCCCCAATTGAAACTACTTATGGAAATAACCATAGTGTAAACCAGGGGCATCCATGCCTCTGAGAACTTGGCGCAATTTTTTTCCCCGTACAATCTAAAAATTAGAGCCATTAATTAGACACATAGCTCCCTCAGATTCGTTGTCCTGTACCAATCGTTGCCCCAATTGGTAAATTTATTGTCCTCCTTCCACCAAGAATCCATCAATCGACTGGTGTCCTGGAATTCATATAACTTCACAACGAAGTCTGTTTTCAATCGCTTTTCTGGGTCCCTGATTTTGCAGTACTTTTGGACCTCTGTCAGGAGAAAAAATCCCACACATCTGCCATTTTATTCATTGATCAGGCACTTATGCACGTCTGTGTGGTTGATTATCCAACTCAAAGTCTCAATGCAGGGCGCGAATAGAGTTTGACAAGAAACCATATGCAAGCACAACCGCTGGACATTCAGGAAGACCTAGTCGTCGAGCACCCTTACATTCGGGTCGCTGTGTGGGATAAAATATGGGTAATCTTCCCAGTTGATTATGTTGAATAAATATCCCCACTGTGGGAGCATCATTTTTTATCTAGTAGTTGCTTGTGTATCACCAAAAGCAGGAGTTTGAATAAATTCCTTCTTGGTCGATGTTTTAATGACTGATTCTACTCTCTGAGAAAATTCCAATTGCTTCACCGTGTCGAGAGAATATCCTTCACCCATCTCTACTTCCTTTAATTTTGGTGCTCTCAAAAAGCATCTGGTTGTTGGCTTCCTTGGAGGATTTTTCCTTGCAAATAAACTAGTGTTAGATATTGTGTTGCGGACATGATATTGATATATAAAAATTTATGACTGTCGAACTGATAAAAATTAACACATACCTCTTCTTAGCGCTAGCTTAACCTAGTTTTTTGAAACTCTGAGAATCGAGCACAACTCTTGAAACGATCTCTTTGCTTCTTCGACTGCTTTGAAAATGGACAAATTGTGTGCAAAATGGAGGTGTTCGAAGCTATCCTAGTGATTTAAACAGATATAATACTTACCTTGTCGCATCAGTTATTGAATTCGGGGTATGAGTGTGGTTCTACAAAAATCTGCTGCCAAATCTTCATTATGTTCAATATTAAATGTAGTCGTAGGTTGGCGGCACGGAAGAGGGATATATTGTGGTTAATAGACAATTTCAAATTCCCGTTGTTCAATCGGTGCATGGGGTAGCGACATATGTAGAGTAGAACATTAATTGGATTATTAAATGGCAAAATCCGATCTTATTATGTGCTGAAAACGTCCCATCAGTCTACTAAATTAACGGGTGGATCGAGAGTCAACGTTTTCCTTTAGACGATGTGTGTTGATATCTCTTGGTGAAACTCCGATGCCGATCCATATTACCATACAATTCTGATGTGGAAATGTTGACTTGGCAGTGTGACTAGGACACGGGGAAACCTAAGGTGACTCAGGTCGTACGAAATGCCTACGCGGAAAAGACACGTGGCATTTTGAGATTGGCGTGTTATTTTAATCATGTTAATCAGAATCAAGTATTTTTATTAGATAAGTGTTTTAACGAACAGATCCTACCCTGCCGATGTCGAAAAGTATGAAGGATTGATGATCAATGATAAGATTAAACAAGTGTTCCCATATTACCCCCTCGAAACTTGCCAATGTCGAAAATGCATCGGGGATTGTTGATCGATGATGTGTAAATGCAGAAATTTTCAATGATTTAACCCTTTTAGATTTCACCGATCCCCAATAAAACACATCGATAATTGACTATCGAAGGTTCATCATGGCTCATGAAAATGTTTAACCCTCTCATATTTCACCGACGCCGATGGGAAGTCGGCCACCTCCTAAATCATCTTTGCGAACAAATAGCGCACATCTACTTTGATTTTTACCAATGTCAGTGACACATCAATGATTGACGTGTATTGTTACTCTGTGATTACTTTACTTGATTGGAATTTTCCAATGCCTAACATAAGCGCGAGGGTCATAATTTTAGCTGCAGTTTCATAGTTAAAGCCAAGTTCTTTCTTGACACAAAGATTTCAATTTTATAGGTTCAAATAAATGCAACTTGATTGTTGATGAGACCGAAAAACAAAATTAGTGATTCCTCACAACGAACTCAACTCAGAAAATAGGCCAAAAGAAAACAAGTGGTACCCAAAAGCGGAAAATTTTCATATAAGCTTTTAGGGTGTGTTGAGCGCTCAACACGTCCTCGAATACAATGCCTAAAATGTTAGAATTGAGAGTCACACTTAGACTAATGTAAGTGCAAGCCTAGTACCCATCAAAATACAAATGGATTAAATTGGTTTGAGTAGGTGGATCAACAATACTGGGAAAGAAAGGGAGAGGGCAACAAAATGTCTGCAAAGTCATTCCATTGGGCATGGAGTCATAACTTCCTACAGAACAAAGGCAATCAAACTGTATATCAGAAAAAAGGGATATATAATGATGAGTAGAAGCAAAGTGAATATGAAAAAAGGAAGAACATCCATTATACATAGATCCTTTCCGCAACATATAAATATTTGCTTAAACAATGAACAATGATTTAATGCGCAAGCTACAACATATCCTCTGCTATTCATGAATCCATCAATTAATGGCAGCTATGATACTCAAAACCTACAATATAATCAAGCAATAAGATAACAAAGAAATGGAAAAAAAAATAGAATACAATCTGATAACAATTATCATGAATGTTTAATGGTAGAAAATGTTATAACAAACATGCCCTAAGGCTTACAAATGAACAACTAAAACTACTCCTCCAACTTTCTACTCTCTTGGATCATGAATCCAACCCTTTCCTTCTCAAAATCCCTTTCCTTTATAGTAAATCATCTCCATCTACCCCAAGGGGGTATAAATCAAGGATATACATAGGATCCTCCTCCATTTAGAAGTCTTGTTACAAAAGATTCCAACAAAACCTAACAAATTCCTATTTTTTGGGATCTTTCCTATTGTGATAAATTCCTTTTGAAATAGGTCATTCTGATTGATCTGGAGATGGAACAAATGTCCCTCATTTCCAAATAAATCTTAGGATACCATTCAAACCTTCCTTGATATATGGAAGCCCTCCCATAGCTCGAATTTATCAGACTGTTAGAGTTCGCAGTGCCTGTGATAGCATGTGCTGCGAACTTTCATGTAGGTGATTATTTTAAATTTTCTCCAAAAATACGAAGTGGGTCAGGTTGAATTTTTTTCAGCAAGGAAAAAACACAATGTTTGTCTTCCACACCAAATTTTAGAGGAACCCATATGGGAATTCAAAATTTACAAGAAAAACAATCCTCTGTTGTGTGCTAATTTCTTGCAAACTGTCATAATTACCAATTCGCAGCGCCGACGCTATGAACTTTCATGTAGTGGCTTATTTCATCAGTTAAAGCTTTAAAACATCCCAAAAGTTGTCTCAAGTACCTCAAAATTGTTGGATTACTAAGAGGGGGGGTGAATTAGTAATAACGCAATTATAATCCTTTTTCTTCAAATGTTATATCAATGTAGAATTACTATCCAATAATGAGCAGTAATAAATAAACAATCACACACATACACAATACACCAGTGTTTTACGTGGAAACCCAAATCGGGAGAAAACCACAGAATTCTTTTTCTTATATTTCTTGAAGAATTACATTCATTGGAAGCACCAACTTCCTTTATTTTCCAGCTGCAACTGGAAGGAGGCTCCAACCCCCTAGTTTCTCAGGTTACAACTTGAGGGAAGCTCCAACTCCCCAAAACTCTGGCTACAACTAGAAGGAGGCTACAACCCCCAATGTTCTCTAGCTACAACCGGAAGGTGGCTACAACCACCTGTCCTTGCCCCGTCCTGCCACCCTGAAGTAGAAGTATAATGATGGAACCACTGTCACACTATC
>JASDQU010239839.1:0-16754 GCA_032191745.1 Picea mariana
CTAACTTGTGAAAGAACAAAAGATATTAAATAATTAATAAATGAAAAGATTATCTAGCACATTTACCTTTTTGGTTTTAAAAAAAAGAAGGAAGGGATTAATAAAAATAGGGAAACTAAGTAATAAAGGAAACATAGACAATTAATAAGTAATAAAATTATTTAACGTGCGGGAGTATAAAAAGTATGAATTTAAAAATAAAATGAAAAGATTAATTAGCACATTACCTTTTGGGTTTTAAAAAAAAAAATAAAAAAAAAGAAGGGATTAATAAAAATAGAGAAATGAGCCTTTTAATAAATTAAAGAAAATAATTTTGGAGAACGTGGGGGATGAGTGACACTTGTAAGACAGAGAATTTTTAGAGGGTTTTCATTAAAACTTAAATAAAATGTGATTTAGGGCAAGGGTGGGTCTCAAAACTCTATAAAAGAAAGGGAAGAGGAGGAAGAATGGGATGGGTTATAAGCGTAATGTTACGCTGCCGGATTGTGGCTTGACTGATTTCTTGTGAGGAGTTGGGATTTTCTCATCTCGGATTGGAGTGGTAGCTCAGCCTTGTGAGGCGATATGAGAATCTAGGCTTATCTTCTGGATCTTGTGTGGCCCCTTTGCGGCTCGGGGGGCTAAGGGGAAAGCAGAGTACCCCTAGCATTTGGCTGGGAGGTATCGGTGAGGTCTCGACGGTCGGTGAGAAGGATCGGCACGGAGCAGCGGACGACCACTGGAGCAAGCATACAGGCAAAGGTATGCCCCTCAGTTGATTAATAGAATGTGTAGGATGTATGATGAGATCTGTAGGTGTTTTATTTGTGATTACTTTTAGATTATGGCACAGGAAATCCAATCCTCTACCCTGCTTGATTTTGTGGAATCTATTCTTGATGATACATGTCTGGGTTGACTGGAGTTGCATGTCTACAACACATTCGTTTAGGTTGGTGTACTATAATTTTATGAATGAAATCCTTAAGTTGGTATTTACGTAATGCAGCTTATGAGTGGTAGTCTCGTTTTAAAAAAAAAAAAATTTTTTTTTTACCTTACTATGTTTTCTGTTCATAATTTACCTGCCTGGATTTAACCGAATTTAACTGCCGAATGTATAATGATGTTGGTCATGTAGTACTAGATAAGGATGAAAATTATTTCCTTGGCCCTGTTTTAGATTTTGCTGTGAGTTTTTAGTGCATCGCTCGCTGACCTAAATGGGGATCACCATGAACAACAAATTATACTTCATCTTCTGTCGAAGTATACAAATAATTTTTTATTTATTTAAATCTAATCTCCTCAGAATACTATCTAGAGACTGCTCGAAGCCTCTTCTAGCATCCGTACTTCAGTAATTTAACAAAATAAAAAAAAAACATTGAGTCTGTCGTATCAGGTGCACGATCAGTATTCCTTCTTCACTGTGCTTTCTTTAAAACTGCTGCTTGAAACCCTTTTTCTTTCTTGTGATGACCCTACACTTTACACGCCATTTTCTGGGAGGCGTTGCAAGGGCGTTTTCGTCTACCTCTTCGTTGTCACCTTAATCCCTGACTCCGGTGGGCTCTGTGATCTCCTGATACGATTTAGATGTGGGACAACGAATCATCCCTTCGATGATAGCTCCTTTACCTTAACTCCTACGGCAAATCGCTAGCAGAACATCCTTTCTGTCACTAAAGGGATGTCGGTGCCGTGGTGAAGCCTTAAACCTGATATCCTCGCCCTCCATTCTCAGAGTTAGAACCGTTCTAGGAGATTTTCCTTGGATTGCATGGCCTATCTGCGTGAGCCAATGCCTCATTCACCTGTCGGTGGTTCGTGGGTGGGCAGCACTATATGAGCTGTGAGTCTACAAGAGAATTTCGTTGGCCCTTACCCTGACACCTTGGGGAATCTACCCCTGAACTTGAATGCTGCGCTATCCATGGACTATTTTATTAAACAAAAACACTAGACTGTTCCCCACATCAATCTGGTGGCGCAACAACGAATGACTACGCCTGTTCCATAACCCTTTGGTATCCTGTTACTCCTACGCACTTGGTGCTTGAACCGCTCCAGCCCATCGTGGAGCCCAGTCTTTTCTTTCCACCTGCCACATTGATTCCTTACGATTTCCACTTCCAGTTATAAATAAGGGAAGTGACTTACCTTATGATTTTAGTATTCCTAAAAGCGTAAAAAGGGAAAATAACTAACAAAGATGTGTTCAGGTGTAATTAACAGAATAGGATTTCTAATTGAAATAAGGATATAAATTACAATGGAGGAAACTTTAGTTACAATCTGTTTTTAATATGATCTTCATCGAAATTTTATTTCATCTAATCGTCATCGCCATTTTGTTTCCTAGATATTGTAATGTATGGTCATTGAAAATCGTGGTATGAAACTATAATTGTGATGTCCTTGCAAACTTGGAAATACACTATGTTAGAAAATGGTAAACTTATGAAAGGTAATATCATGGCTTCTTTTATTTACAAATGTTATTGTAGCATAAAAAGTAACGAAGTGGATTTCTTATTGTTAGGACCTTATAATCTTATTATTTTAACAACGCATATGGTAAGGACCTCAAAACTAGGGGCCTTGAAAATAAGTAATCATAAGTTGGTTGGAATGTAATATAATAGCACCTTCCTAAATGGGGCCAACTATTTCTTAAGTTATCACTTAATTAGTGTGAAGAATAGTTTAAATAGCGACTCCTTTATTTTTGATATATAAAACATAGGGTTTAAGGTGCAAATCTCTAGTCATGGTCCATGTTAGTTAGACTTAAGTAATTGAGGGAAGATGGTAAGCTTAAATGAATYTGATGACCTTGTCAATGTCTTGAATGTGATTGTTATTATGGCAAGGTTATTGATTTAAAATGTTACTGCTAATGATACTTTATGCATTTAGATCAATCATACATTTAGATGGCAATGYTAATGTTACTTTATTGATTCTACATTTAGATCAYTTAGTTAATGTTTATGTTACCTTAGTGYCGACGMTAAAAGATGTTKAATTTKCRTTAATTATGGGGTTATGAACATCGCGTCGTTGAGACAATTATTGGATCAGAATCATTGTCTAATGAATTATAAGTTTAATGTTAGTGTCTTGTTTTAAGGTAAAGATAGTATAATGAAATGTTTAATGTAGGTGCTAATGGTTATGGAACTGTAAGGTGATGGTTATTTTTTCCAAGTTAATGGGCTAAAAATATGATATGTTATTATTTCATGGCAGTGTTATTGTAACTTTTATTGTTATTAATAAACATTTACGGTGTAATAACCCTGATTTAAGTACAATAGATTTTATGAGTCTGTAATAAGGGTGTTGTTCCTTGTAGATAAAGTTGTACTTGGTTGATAAACCTTCTGTGTGTTGGGACTGTTTGTCGGGTGGGATGTAGACACCCCCAAGTAACCTTAGGAGATATGTCTGTGTGTGTGATTATTTCGTGTAAAGAATCCAGTTCCGTATCAAGAGTCTCAGGCCCTTTAAAGGCAGGGTTTACACTCTTGCAACACACCTGATGGAGATTACTAGTTTCTGCCTGAGCAGTCGGCCAGGAGCCAATCCAACCTTCTCTCTCTCCGGAGCAGCGAACTAAGATTAAATGCCCTACTTTCCTGTGCAGAAATATTAATATCTACTACTATGGATCCCTCCCTCTGTGTTCGTACTATGCATAACCCCGTATGTCATTAAATGTTTGTGTTGTGCACCTTGTTTCTATGGTCGTTTATTGCTTGCAGTTACTCATTGTGTGCCTTCAGTATTCTTGTGATTAACATCGTGGTGGTGTCTTGTTGGTTTTCGAGTGGTGACGTAGAGTCAAGTGTGTCTGCTACTTCTACACGCGCGCACACACCTTAAACAAACAAACAAACAAATAAATAAATTTGCGCCTGTTATCAGAGTTGTTTTCGTAACGAGGAGGTCATTACACACACTTGGATGTATAAGTCCTAATTCCAACAACTCCTTCAATTTCATTTTCAAACTCTTCTGGGAGCACGACTACAAACTCTCGTACTAAAGAAAGGTTTTAAAATCCCTCTACCTCATCCTTTTCTTTTAGTGCTAAGATTACATAAAGATTTCATCCCTTGCACATGTTCTTCTTTAGCTATAGGGAAGAAATGAACCTCAAGGACACTCCTTGGTTTCTTCCTACAATCAATCTTCTCTATCCCACATCATCGGTCAAACTTAATTGTTTCGTCTTAAAATTGATTATCGCTTCATGAAATTCCAACCAATCCATACCGATCACTATGTTATATGACACTAATGTCGTGACATATAGATTGGCCTTCATTACAAAATCTCCCAAGTTAATGCTATAATCTGTAACCCTTCCTCCAACCTTATGTTTGGCACCTAAATCCATTTCTACATATCTAAACTCTTCCTGATCGAATACCTTTACCTTAATTATCTTTAGTGTTGCAATAGAAATAAATCTTTCTGTAGCACCTGGATCTATAAAAATACTATAATTTTGGTCAACGATGGTACCTGATGTCTCAAACATAGTGGATTGGTGCTCGTCCTGGAGGTAATTCATCATTGCATGAATTATGTGGGCTTTGCCCAAATATCCAATTATAGTGTGTCATGTTGATATCAATGGACAATCGCACTGGTAATGTGACTCTCCACATTTCAAACATTCGGTCTTCGGTCCAGTACTCCTGGTCCTCAAAGTAGTAGCTACTAACCTACTAGCCTGAGATTCTGGTATTTTTTGCTAAACATTCCTAAACGGTTGTTGTTGCGGGAGACATTGTTGCTGATGAGATGGTTCCCTATAGGGAGTCCTCTTATGAAGAGTCGGTCATCGTGGTGTCATGAACATGGGTCCTCTAGATGTATCTCAATACCCTGATTTCTATTTGGCTAGTGTTTGGTGCTGTTGTGCTCATGATTTTGTATGTCTAGTTTGTCTTGCAGGATCCCTACCTTGACCCCCATTGGTCAGCTTTTCCTCATCTATGAGGGCCTTCTGGACCGCATTGTGCAATGTTTAAGGCATTAAGATCCTCACCTTCACATGAATGTTGAATTTAAGGCCGAACACATACTTGTTGACCTTTAGCTTCTCTGTGTTCAGATGTGGAGCATACCAAAGTAGCTCCATAAATTTGGCCTCATACTTCGACATCGTATGACCACCCTGCCGTAAGGTGTTTAAATCACTGAGCTGGCACTTAATGAATTCCTATGACAAATACCTCTCCTAGAACTGTTCCTCGAACAATTCCCATGACACATCTTCGAAGACCATGTTGAGTTGAGGTGCACGCATGTTCCACCATAGAAAAGCACTCCCCTTAAGCTGAAATACCTCCATGCAAACTTTTATGGTGGAGGTGTATTCATGAAGTGAAAATCACATAGCCATGTTCTCCAACCATTCCTCGGCATCTAGGCCATCTGTGGAACCCATGAACTTGGAAAAAATCACCTTCTCGAGTTCTCTATGAATGCTACCACAACCAGTTGTAGTGTGTTGTGAACCCTCTATTGACGATTAAAATCGCAACGAGGATTTCTCCCGTAAAGTATTTCTAAAGCCTTCTAATTATAAGCTAATAATATATATAATACTAGTAGGTGGGACCCCCTTGTATATTGGAGGATCATATATGGTTCTTATTTGATGTTTTTACTATTGTTCGACACTGCTTATAGGTTTGAGAATGATTGATGATCAATGTTGGTACTATTCACGATAGATGGATGAGGGATAATACATGTTCGTTCTCTGGCTCTAGACTCGAATGCCATGTCTTAATGGCTTATGATATCTATTGTTACCTTTTCCATTTATTCCTAGATTTATTACTTGTGATACCTGCAAAATATACACGTTAGTAACAACAAATAAAGAGCAACTTAAAGGAAATAAATCAATATAAACAGAAATCCAAAAGGAAGGGACTATACTCTACTAATATGCTACCCTATATGCATTGAAATTAAAATGATCGTGGTTTATCCTAGCCAACAAGTTAATGACTATTTGATTTGATTGAGTTATATGAAACATGGTTGATATGTGTTATGGCATAAGTTGGCAATGGATAAATATGATATGGGTGGCGCATTTGAAAAGTGATAGATGTTAATTCAAATGCATGGGTTAATTGAATGGTTAATGGATTAGTGGGTTGGCATGTAGTGAGGAATTGAATGACTGGAGGTTGGAGGCGACATGCATTTACTGCATGTCACCCTTACTCCTTCCACTGGACACCACCCTAGTCGGTCCATTGTTCAACTATTTTTTTCTTGGGTTAGGCTCTGACTTTCAAGCAAGGGAAGAACTGCTCGGTAAGCTCGCATTTTTAAGGTGCTTTTGGTTACAAGTATGTTTTTTCAACCACCCATGAATCTGCTCTGGTTATGAAATAGACATTGGCTCAGAATATATGGGTCTATGCTTTCCTTAAGTATGGCAACTGTGTAAATTTGTGATATCTGTATGGAATGAATTGTTGGTCGTTTTCATTGCAATAATGGTTGAAGTCACAATGTTATTGGTCGTTTTGATTATTAGTAGCCATGAAGGCTCTCTATCATCCTTGTTGGTTTTAGTTGGAGGGTTTATTTGGTCTAGAGTGGTTGGTTGTCTCCACGTGTTAGAATCACCATGTCCAATCATTTTTTGTTATGGGGTTTACCAGTTTTTAAAACGTCTTATGCCATTGTGCAGTGTTTCACTTAGGTATGAGTTTGTTTGCATTTCAGGTGGTTGTGCAGTGGGTTATATTACTTTGTCTCGGCTATTTTTTATCTCAACATTGTTAGTTGGTTGGTTGGGGGAGCCACGAGGGTTATACCCTGCATGTTCTAAGTGTTGTTACAAGGCCAAAAATGGAGCCTTTGCTCCTATATTCATAGTCCTCCTATCTACTGAACTATCACTCTATCTACTAAGTCATGGGTGGTATACCTTGTGGGTGCACTGTTGGTATCGAAGGTTCTAACCCGATGTTGGGGGTCAGCTTCAGCCTCGCTGTGTTGGTCCATAGAGAAAACCCTTGATATCTCAAGCCCGGGTTTGATAGAGGGAATCGTGATGGCCTGTCGAGTATACTATTGGTGTATGGTTGACAACGTTTGATTTCTGGCTTGCCTCTGTTGATTATGTTGACAGTGGTGTCAGT
Organism: Picea mariana; assembly: GCA_032191745.1. Classification (NCBI taxonomy): domain Eukaryota; kingdom Viridiplantae; phylum Streptophyta; class Pinopsida; order Pinales; family Pinaceae; genus Picea; species Picea mariana. The sequence continues at coordinate 7,176 of JASDQU010239839.1, forward strand.
TTTGGTATTTAGTCATTGCATTGGTTATTATGGCAATCGAATTGATAAATTGAGTGTGGTAATTTGGTTGATTGGGAATTTGGATTGAATGCAAAGTCGATGTCTCTTACATTGAAATGAATGAATCATTAACCCAACATTATTTTACAATTGATTCGTGCACAGTGATTCTTCATGCGTGATGCATGGGTATGTATGGTGTTCCTACAACATGATAGGTTGAGTTAATAATTGTTGTGACTATGTGTTTTAAATTTTCAAATGGGAGTATTTCAATCGTGATAATCATGGCACAACCATCCATTGTGTATGTTATGGATATTATTGTGCCACGGGTTTTTTAATCGATATGGTCTCATTACAATTTAATTGTTAGATGGATTTGAGAGATAAAATTGGGCATGATTTTGTGTTTGTGTTGATGGATGGTGGTTGATTTTTGCTACTGAACAGAGTGGAAATAAGTGAGTGTTTATTCATTTGGTAATTGTTGTAAAATGTTTAATGGATAAATGAGAAGAAACTGATCTCCTCTTCAGATTGTTGTAGAATGCATTTTGTCTTGTTTTGATGACACTGTGTTAAATATTTGATTACCAATATTTGGTTTACATTACAGTTGATTGTTTGTTTTCTTGAGCAGTAACCATATTTCTTTTTCCCCTCATTATATCAGTTTTCTCTCAGTACAAACCCCTCACATATCCCAAGACCCTATTTCACCCCCTGCTCATTAATAACAGTTAAACAATTTGTATGGATTGGATTGCATGAGTCTGATATGTTGTTGAGCCAAGGTCTATTTCATATTTTGGGAGATTTGTCATGTATGGTTGTTAAAGGAACTATTTTCTAATCGATTACGCATACAGGAATGAGATATTCAAATAAAAGGATGAAATTAGGGGCCCACTATGCCCCTGTCAAAGGGAAAACCACTACTTCCCCTTCCTCACCTTCAATTGATTCTGATAAATCGATGCCCTCACACATGAAATGGAGGGATGATTGCTCTCATGCAATCAACGAGATTAGGCCTAAAGGCTCCACATAGCCTAAGGAAAATTCAGAGAGTTTAAAAGCTGATAGTAGTAATAAAGGAAAGATTGCCTCATAGGCTGGAAAATATGGATTTTGAATTTTATTTATTTGTCTATTGTTGAGAACAATTGACTTCAGAAGTTTTGGACAGCATGTTTTCTTGGATATATGAGTAATACATTTTTTGAAAATAAATTCAAATATCAATGAGATAGATTGTCAAATGTTAATGTGATGATGGGAGTCACAAGGAGGGGTGTTTTGCTTAATTAACTAGTTATGTTATGATTGTTAGGAGTTAAAGGGAGTTACAAGGGGTCCCACCTACTAGTTATTATTTATTTAAAACCCTTATTATGATTTATTATTGTTCCCCCTTTACTAAAAATTTGGTTGGTTTTTTAGTTAAATTAGTGAATGAGGTAGTTCAACTACTTCAACCAATTCCAATTTGCTTAAATGAAAAAGGAAAGGGAGGAGCAAGAGGAGGATAGAAGGAGAAACATACTAAGGTTTTCTCTTTGAGTTCATGTTGAGATAGTTCATTTTTCATTCATTCCTTAATTTATCACAAGCCTAATTTGTTTTTATGATAGCAGGGTCTTATTCTAGACAACAACATTTAGGGTTGAATTACATCATTCAGACACTTATTTTTCAGAGGTGTTGATCTATCTTTGATAGTTTGTGTAGACTTGTCTGTTTGTGAATTAGTTTTCATGAATGACAAAGAATATTTTGCAGAGTCGAGTGGGAAGAAATCTGTGGCAAGTTGATCCATCTTTTAGAGTTCAATTTTGATTTTTTGTCAGAGGTCCTTTTGTATGTTTCATCGGGGATGTCTAAGTTTGACTTTGGTCCCAAATTTTTGTATGATATTTTGTAAAGAGAATGAATCTTTTGTGAATTGGAATGAAATAAAGGATTTCTTTATGTCCCATCTGTCTTGATTATCATCTTGGTGTCTTAAATCTGTCTTTGCACTTGTTTTCAACAACTATTATATTCATAAAATCATATTTAAATGAGTTTTCCAAAAACCTTTTATTTGTGAAAAAGACTAGCCTAATCACTCCTAATTGATACTTGTGAGTTAGGATTTTATTTTTGATGCCTATAAACCTAGTGTGACATTCTCGTCTATTTTTCTTTAGCCAAGAAGAATCTAAAAATGCTTGAGTAAGATCATTTCATATCTTTTCCTCAACATTTATCTGGCGACCATACTGGGGAGATCTTCAATATCTCTCTTGTTAATTTTTATACTCGATTTTCATCGATACATCTATTTTTTTGATATCCATTCTTTGATTGTTTTATTTCTTAATGACTATACTTGTTACAAGGCATCCTAATATTGAGCCCGGTCTTCAAGATCATACCATCATTGCTTTGAATATATTTAACACCATTTTATACACTACCAATACCTGTGTTGAGATTAATCATTCATGGACAAAAATTGAACGAGATATTAGTGCTCAATAACAATTGGAAGCTAGACATAGACAGCCTATAAATCAGCAGTAACCTTCTTGTTTCTTCAGTTTTGGCCTTTCTTTCATGTCCTTAGAATATTGTGCTTCTACAAGAAGAAGAGGCTTGTCACCTGAAATTAATCCTATTGTTGAAATAGGAAGAAGGAACGTTCTGTTATCCACCCAACAAAGTGCTCTAAGGAGAACCTCGTCTAATTCATCCAGTTCGTCTTTCTTTCCCTCATATATCATCCACAAGATGGCATCTAGTGATGGCTCTGGTGGCACTAGAAGTTCTTCCTCTTATCAGTCTTCATCTTCATCAGTGATTAGTATATTATATAGCCACCATATCCCTATCCAATGTATCAAAAATCCCACCAAAGTCATTAAAAAGTATGGGATTTTTTAGTTTGAAGAAGACACCACAACCACACTATGGCATGTGTCCTCTCCTCTTAGCCTAGCACCTGCTACTCGTCCACTTCCTAAATTCAAAGAACATCTTCCTAGGTTTTCAAGAAATAACATTGTCACTACGAATGAACACCTGGTGGCATTTTCTAATGCTTGTCACAACATAGGAGAAAATGACAATGATACTTGCATGCACTTATTCGTCAATTCTTTGGAAGGAAAGGCTGTGGCCGATTTCTTTGACCTTCCTCCTAAGATTTTGTATACTTGGGAGGAGTTAATTCACTGGTTTAGATCCACTTATGGGCAATCTAAAAGCCCAACCGAGAAGCTATGGGAATAAAATAGCATATACTATAAGGATGGTGAGACCATCAAGTCCTTCAACTTGCATTTCACTAAGCTATACAATTAGATCCTTGAACTCATTCGACCTCAGAACCAAAACGCTTTCGTGCATTACTACAATGCATTACCTTCCCCCTACCATCATAGACTTGAGGAAAAATCCATTGATAATATCGGTTCCACTATGCATACTTGTTTAGAGTATGAAGAATAGCTTGAAATAACATGTCTTCCTCAGGGAGGATCGGTTAAATAGACAGACATGTCTTCCCTCCTACAACTAGTGAAAGATATGAACAATAGTATGATAGCATATGAGAGAAAGGGGATTGTCTCAACTTTCACCCCTGAAGCTTTATCCTCTTTTATACCTCCCTTTAGAAACCCAATTGAAAATAATTTTCAGCCTAAAGCTATATTGCCTCGAAGTTGGTGTAACGTTTGAGAGGAACACCATGAGGAAACCACATGTGAAGTAAGGAAGATTGCTAGAGATAAGATCTTTGGTAAAAGACCAGAAACTACTGTCGATGTCCTAGATTTTGCAGAGCCAGAAGATGTCATGATCATCAATACTAGGAACAAGGCCTATGCTCCCAAGGGCAAATTTGACCCTCCCCGCAATTCTTCTAGCCCAAGCTCATCCTCACCCGCTACTACTATTCAAGTTCCTAAGGTTTCTAACAGTCAAGGAATAACCTCTCCTCTTCCCTCTTCCAAGTACAATATCTTGAATCAGTTGGTCAACATCAAAGCGGATGCAACCCTTCTGGACATGGTTGTCGTCCCTAATCAATAGAGGCATCTAAAAAAATTCATGGAAGGAAAATATTCTATTGTAGCCAACCTCTCTGAAGAGGTAAATGAAGAGGATTCATCTTTAAATAAAGTAGATGTACATAACTTTAGATACCCTGTAAAAAATCCCCCTTTCTATATTTATGTAAAGATTATGGATAAGATCACCCATTATTGCCTCATTGATGGTGGTTCCATCCCAAGTGTGATGTTGAAGATTATTATGGAAGAGCTAGGCTTGTCTTGTACAAATGAAAACGCCAAAATCATGCTCTCCTATAATAGCCTACAAAAAACGACCATAGGTGAGAATAAAGATGTAACCTTAGTTCTATGCACACACCCTGAAATAAGGACAACCCTTAGTATTCAGGCAATCGATATGCCAATAAGAAATTACTCAATTATATTGGGAAGAGATTGGCAAGCCTTAACAGGTGGATACCTCTCACTCAATGGGACACACTTATCCGTTCCTCGGAATGATAAAAACATTATAGTCCTTAGAGAGGGAAGGATTTTAACTTACATAGAGAGTGTCCCACAACCTAATGTAAACTATATCAAATAGGACCTAGGGGTGTATTCCATCTTTGATGAGGAGGATAACATCCACATGGAACAAATTGATTTAGATGATGGTATGTGGCACATGAACTTTGATGGTTCATGCTCTAATGAGGGTAATAGAGTTGGCATTATCTTGATTTCTCCTATAGGAAAGATCCATAACTTTTCTTACAAGTTAGAGTTCACTTGCACTAGCAATGTCACTAAATTCCAAGCTTTATTATTAGGCATTGAAAATGCCTATAATCTTGGTTGTGGTCACCTTTCATTTTTTGTGGATTCCGAGCTTGTTGTGAACCTTGTACATAAAATTTACTCTCCTAGCAACAAGTTGATGAAACGATACACCCAAACCATTTGGGCACTTATATCTAACATTTTATCTTTCAACATCACTCATGTTAAGAGGGATTTAAACTCGATGGATGATTGGTTAGTTGCTTTTGCAGCCTCTCCTAATCGACAACTTCTACCACAGAGATCCGATTGTACTTTCCAATCTCTATATCATCCACATATCCCCTACGATATAGAATATTTCCAGGTCTTCCCTAACAATGAGAGCATTTGTGCTTTCATTCAAAATAAGACTTTTAAGACTAAGGAGATTATATCCATAGAAGATAACAATATTCCTAAAGGATTGACTCCTCTAGAGAGTTCATTTTCTTTGAGTGTTGTAGGAAACAAGTAGAAACAAAAAGAAGAGGAGTCGAAAAGGAAGGTGGGTGAAACCATCTCCTTGAACATTGGGACACTCGGAACTCCAAAGAATGTTAAAATAGGTGCCAAATGTTTAGATGAAGAGAAAACAAATTTTTCCGAGCTACTTGGTGAATTTCAAGATGTTTTTTCTTGGTCTTATGAGGATCTTCATGGTTTTGATCCTGGTCTTATAGAACATGCTATCCCCATTAAGGAAGGCATAAAACCAGTTAGAAAAAACAAAGACCTATTAACCATGCGCTAGAAGCAACTATTCGAAACGAGTTGGAAAAACTCTTGAAGGTTGGGATCATCTTACCGATCAAATATTCTGAATGGGTTTCAAATTTGGTTCATGTTCAGAAAACAACTGGTCAAATCAGATTATGCATTTATTTTTGCACATTAAATCAAGCTAGTATAAAAGATCACTTCCCTCTCCCTAACATGGAAATGATTTTACAGCAAGTTGCAAGGTCACAAATGATGTCCTTACTTGACGGTTTTTACGGTTACAATCAAATCAAGGTAAAAAGGGAAGATAAATATAAAACCACCTTTATTACTCATTGGGGTACCTTTTCTTATGAACGTATGAATTATGGATTATCTAATGCAAGTGCCACCTTTCAAAGAGCTATGCAAATAGATTTTGACAATTTGATTGGTAAGATCATTTAGATCTACCTTGATGACTTAACGGTGTACTCTAAAATACGATCAGATCATTTTGGTCATCTGAGAAAAGTTCTCATGCAATGTAGGAAATTTGGCATTTCTCTAAATCCTTCCAAGTCCATTTTTGGCATTACCAAGGGCAAGCTCCTTGGAAACATCATCTCTAATTCAGGAATAAGCATTAATTGTGAAAGGATTGATGTTATCCTTAATCTTCCTGCTCCCACTTCCAAGAAGGAGGTTCAAGCTTTTATGGGGGTTATTAACTTTGTCCATAGGTTTGTTCTAGATTTTGCTATGATGGTCAATCCAATTCATAATCTTCTTAAGAAAGATCATTCTTTCTCTTGATAGATGATGTCGAAAATGATTTTGAAGGGATTAAGAAAGAAATCAGTTCTGCACCAGTTTTGGTGAAGCTGGATTTTTAGAAAGAATTCATGATATATACTAATGCCACCGAGGAGGCAGTTTCTGTTGTCTTCATGCAAAATGATGACCAAGGAAATGAAAAACTAGTGGCTTACATGAGTCAAAGTTTGTCTGATGATGAATTTAAATATTCTTTTATTGAGGAACATGCTTTTTCTCTTTTTAAAGATGTTGAAATGTTTTTCCACTTCATCTTAGGTAAGCATACGTTGGTAAAAGTCCCTTTACCTACTGTCAAGTTTTTTCTCTCACAGACTTATCTTTTAGGAAAGCTTTCACATTGGCTTGCCAAGATCCAAAAGCATGATTTGAATATTGGGAATTCTACCACTATCAAGGGATGTGACCTAGCCCTTCATTTAGCTCAGCATGTCGAGAATGGTGAAGAAATTGATGAAGAAGATAGTTCCCTTTTCACTCTCTTTTACATTTATGATCGGATTCTCCCTATGTCTGAGCATCCCTGGTACAAGAATTTGGTTTATTATTTATAGAACCAAAGATGTCTAGACAATTTAGACACTCATCAAAGGAGAAGTCTCTATCTTGAATTTGCAAGATACATCATTATAGGAGACTTCTTATTTCAAAGATCTATTGATGGTGTGCTTCTTCGCTGTGTAAACAATGAAGATGCACAGAAACTGTTGCAAGAAGCTCATGGTTCTTCAAGTTTTGTCATTCATGTAGGAGGTCATTTTTCTACAAAAACCATTTCTTTCAAGTTTATTAGAAAATGATACTATTTGCCTTCAATCTTTCATGACTCTTATGTTTTTTCGAGATCTTGTGACAAGTGCCAAAAATTTTCTGGGAAAGAACTCCTTTCAGCCATGCCATTACAACCTGTCCTACTAGACTTTCCCTTTTCAAAGTGGGGATTGGATTTTATTGGTCATATTAATCCTCCTTCTTCAGTTGGAAATTTTTTTATTTTGACAGCCACAGACTATTTTACAAAATGGGATGAAGTTGTCCCACTTAAGCATTCCACAGATGATCAGGTAATTTCCTTCCTTGAAAATAACATTTTTTCCAGATTTGGTCTTCCATTGGAAATTATTACAGACAATGGTCCCTCTTTCATTTATGCTAAGATGACTCAATTTTTAGCTAAGTTGGGGGTTAAAAATTTCACCTCGTCAGCTTATTATCCCCAAGGGAATGGGCAGGTTGAGTCTACCAACAAAAATATAGTAAGAATCGTCAAAAGGCTCATTGAAGACAAGCCTCGTCAGTGGCACACTCTCCTCACTTACACCCTTTGGGAAGATCGAACTACCGCCAAGGTAAGCACTGGTTGCACTCATTTCTAGCTTATTTATGGTCAAGAAGCCCTCTTGGCAACTGAGATGGAACTTTCTTCCTTAAGGTTGATGCTACAGATCGAAGAATTAAATTCTTCAGATGTCTCACAAAGGATAAACACACTACTATCTTTGGAAGAGAAAAGGATGTTTTCTTTGGATAATATTAAAAGGAGACAATAATCTGTTAAGAAATATTTCAACAAAAGTGTCAAGACTATCAAGTTTAAGGTCAATGAAAAAGTTTTGTTATGGGATTCAACTCATGCTGATAGGGGAAGACATTCAAAATTTCAAAAATTATGGTTGGGTCCTTTCAAGATTGCTTTTGTCTTAGGAACTAATTCTTACATTCTAAAAGATTTACAGGAGCGATTGTTTTCCTACAACACTAACAGTTCTCACTTGAAGCATTACGTGGAACCAACTTGAAAATCTATAACATTGTTTGGATTTATTTTATTTTAGTAGTCTATCTTTGATTTCAGTTTCGTTATTTTTCTTTTATGCTTATAGTAGTTGATTTATGATTTTTGTTTTAAACATTTCCTACTGCTTTTCCATTTGTCATTTTATTCTGCTATTTTAATTTTCTGCAATTTTATTATGTTAGGATCTTTATTGCTTTGTCATCTTTTAATTGATTTTGGTTGAGAATGAGATGTTGGATCAGTTCTGCCACAGTGAAACTCCTGCAAGACATTGTTAGCCAATAACAATCAAGCTTACACAGCTATTATGATGTTTCCCCTGAAGACATACTTTAATTTGTTATTTGCTTTCACTGTTGTCTTATAAAGAGATTGGCTATCTCCTGCTTCTTCTTTCCATTTCTTCATCCATTTGAGAAATAAAAGAGCACATACATTTTATTTTATTTTCTCCTTGGAGTAAGAGCAGATTCTGGTTGAATGATTATGAATACAGAGATAAACCCCCTCATACTTAACATTTTTCATGAGTTATTCCCCAATTCCCAGTCATTTTTCCATTAAATCCGCTCACTTCCCCCTATTGCATAATCATTCTGGTTATATATTCTAAATTTATGGCTCTTTTTCTATGAAACCATGAGTTATGAGTTCTAAATCTATTGAAAACAAACCTCCCTGTGGAGTCGCTAGTTTGTTGACGATTAAAATCGCAATGAGGATTTTTCCTGCAAAGTATTGCTAAAGCCTGTTCATTATAAGATAATAATATATATAATACTAGTAGGTGGGACCCCCTTGTAGATTAGAGGATCATATATGGTTCTTATTTGACATTTTTATTGTTGTTCAGCATTGCTTACGGGTTTGAGAATGATTGATGAGCAATGTTGGTCCTATTCACGACAGATGGATGAGGGATAATACATGTTCGTTCTCTAGCTCTAGATTCAAATGTCATGTCTTAATGGCTTATGATATCCGTTGTTACCTTTTCCATTTAGTCCTAGATTTATTACTTGTGACACCTACAACGGATGCATGTTAGTAATAACAAATAAAGAGCAACTGAAAGGAAATAAAGAAATATAAATAGAAATGCAAAAGGAAGGGACTATACTATACTAATATGCTACCCTATATGCATTGAAATTAAACTGATCATGGTTTATCCTAGCCAAAAAGTTAATGACTATTCAATTTGATGGAGTTATATGAAACATGGTTTATATGTGTTATGGCATAAGTTGGCAATGGATAAATATGATATGGGTGGCGTGTTTGACAAGTGATAGATGTTAATTCCAATGCATGGGTTAATTGAATGGTTAATGGATTAGTGGGTTGGCGTGTACTAAGGAGTTGAATGACTGG